>PVLC010027071.1:0-22132 GCA_004027655.1 Graphiurus murinus
AAATTTGGTGCATTGTAATTTTACATCATATTGGGGTATAGAGTGTTAGACAAACACATGCTAAATAGACACTTCACAAAAGAAGAAATACAAATGGCCAATAAATGTATGAGGAAATGTTCTACATCATTAGCAATCAGAGAGATGCAAATCAAAACTACCTTGAGATTTCACCTAACTCCAATCAGAATGGCAATCATAAAAAACATGAACAACAACAAATGCTGGTGAGAGTGTGGAGAAGTGGGAACCCTAATACATTGTTGGTGGGATTGCAAATTAGTGCAACCATTTTGGAAAACAGTATGGAGGATCCTCAGATGGGAATGAACCTACCATGTGATCCAGCAATACCACTTCTGGGCATCTACCCCAAAGAATGGAAACCAAACTATCAGACTGATACATGTGTATCTATGTTTATAGCTGCATAATTCACAATTGCCAAACTATGGAATCAGCCAAGATGTCCATCGACAGATGAATGGATTACAAAACTATGGGATATGTACACAATGGAATTTAACTCAGCCATAAAGAAGAACAAAATCATGTTATTTGCAAGGAAATGGATGCAACTGGAAAACATTATGTTAAGTGAGATTACTCCTTTTACACAAAGAGTAAAAAAGCATATGTTCTCCCTAATATGCGGATGCTAGGGAGAAGATGGGGTATAAGAGAGACTCCAGATGAAAGAAGTTGATTAAACTGAAGGTGATGGACGGGGAGGGGCACCCTAATGCACATGATGTACTTTCACAAATATATCAAAGTCAACCACTAAACTGAACTTGAGAAGGAGGGAGGGCGAGGGAGTGGGGTGGGAATTGGGGAAGGAGTTAAATGAGAAATGTGTGCATATATGCCTTCGTGAGGCTGGTCTCAAACTTGTGATTCTCCTAACTCAGCCTCCCAAGCACTGAGATTACAGGCCTGCACCACCATATCTCACTCTTTTATTGACTTTTTTATGGAATAGTTTTAACTACAAATTCAATTAGTTTAACAAATGTAGGACTATTGATATAAATATCTATTACTTCTTCAGTAGGATTTGGTAAATGTCTTTGAAAGAATTTGTCCATTATATCTATGATGTTCAATTTATTGGCATAAAATTGTTCATAATACTTCCTTATCTCCCTTTTCATGTTTGTGGAAGCCTTAGTCATATCACTTCTCTCATTCCTGATATGGGTGATTTGTGTTTTCTTGGCTTTTTCACACCATCAGTTTAGCTAGAGGTTTATCAATTTTACTGATATCAAAGAGCTGGCTTTCTTTCTTTTTTTGGTGTGTGTGTGGTGCTGGAGATTGAACTCAGGGGCATTCTACCTCTAATCTATATCCTCAGCCCTATTTTATTTGGAAACAGAATCTCCCTAAATTGCTGAGGCTGGGCTTTGAACTTGCCTTCTGTCTTACCCTCCCAAGTCCTGAGATTACAGGAGTGCCGCACGATGCCCAGCTAAGAGTGTGGTTTTGTAATTTTCTCTATTGCTTTTCTGATTTATTTATTTATTTTTTTTGTGTGTGTGTGTCCAGGTGACCTTAGTTTATTAATTTCATTGCATTTCACAACAGCCTGCCACTGATGCCAACAGAAAACCAAACAGGTGTTCCCGACAAGTAATTAGAAAAGTAGGAAAACAGGCAACAACGGGGAAAATGCTACTCATGAAAAGCAAATAAACGTGATGAAAATATTTGAGGTTCTTGAATATTTGAAAGAAGTGAAGACAAGAACGCCCCTGGGGTCAAAGACTCTGAGAAGCCCAGGGGCCTACGTGGTCCAGTCTGAGACCCAGAGCCTCTGACAGGCGTCCAGGGCGGTGGGATTCAGGAGGCCAGGGAGGGATGGTTGCGGGGTGCAGTCCTGCAGGGCTTCATCCAGGAGCCCCTGCGAGGAGGAGGAGGAGGAGGAGGAGGCACCGGCCCAGGTGGAGGAGTTCCTCTTGCACGCGCATGTGGTTGGTGATGTAGCTCACAGATGTCGGCTCCTACAGACTCGCGAACCATTTCAACACTTGGTGTTCTTTCAGGCTGAGCGTGGCTGCCAGGCCCTCTACGGCCTTGTGGGCGGGTCGCCTCCAGTCTTGAAATAATTGTCCAGTTCCTGATGTTGGTGCTTGCTGTAGATGGTACCAAAGGGCGACTGACAGGACTTCGAGGTGCCCTGGAAATTGCTGGCTCCTGCTCCGATTCCCACAGGTGAGCGCTTTTCTAATTCTATTTCATCGAATTCTGCTCTATTCTTTCTTATTTCCTTCATTTTTCTTACATCAGGCTAAATTTACTCTTACTTTCTTAAAGTAGGAGATAAGGTCATTGATTTCAGACCTGTTATCCTTACTAATACAGACATTTAGTGCTATACATTTCCCGTAAACACTGCTTTGATAGCATTATGTAGATTCTGCTATGTTCTCTTTTCATTTTCATTGAATGAAAAATGCTTTCTATTTTTTCTTTTGATATTTCTTTGACCCATGGATTATCTATTTACTTATTTATTTTTTGTGGTACTGGGGATTGAACCCAGGGGCATTCTACCTCTGAGTTACACCTCCAGCCCCATTTTTTTATTCTTTATTTTTGAAATAAGGTCTCACTAAGTTGTGGAGGGCCTCACTAAGTAGCTGAGGCTGGCCACAAACCTGTGATCCTCCTGTCTCAGCCTCCCAAGTACTGGGATTATAAGCATGTGCCACCATGCCAGGCTCTACCCATGGATTATTTAGACATACATCATTTAATTTCCAAATGTCACGGAATTTTCTGGTTATTTTTCTGATTTTGATTTCTAATATAATCCATTGTGGTCAGAGAAAAAAAAATTCTTTGTAGTTTTGAATCTTTTAAAATTTATCAGTACTTATTTTTATGGCCCAGAATATGGTATTTCTTGATAAATTTTCTGTGCATAGTTTTTTCTATTACTGGGAGAGGTAAAAATCATGTCTCATACAGCTCACTTTGGTGAGAGGCCAGCCAATATACCACAGGGAGAGTACAGACAAGTATATGTTGAAGGACATACCACGAAAAACTCACCTATCATCTTTAAAAGATGCAAGGTCATGAAATTCAAGGAAAGACAAACTGTTATCAGTCAAAAGAGACACTAAAGATATACAACATCTAAATCCATGTGAGTTTCTGAACTATAATATTTTGCAATAAATGACGCTATTGAAACTTAGTACCCATAAGTCAACCTCCCCTCATCCTTTCTTCCCCCATGGTCCCTACCCTCTGGAAACCATCATTCTATCCTCAACTCACAGTTATAGATAGCTCAGTGAATCTCTTTCAGGATAAATGCGGAGAAAATCACACTGAGATATTTGTTAGGCAAACGTCTAAAAACTAAAACTAGAGAAAAAATTATTAAAAGAAGCCAAGTACCAGATGGGCATGGTAGTGAATGTCTGTAATTTCAGTACTTGGGAGGCTGAGACAGGAGGATTGTAGGTTCAAAGCCAACCTCAGCAACATAGTGAGACCCTGTTTCCAAATAAAATATAAAATAGGGCTGGGGATGTAGCTCAGAGGTAAAATGCCTCTGAGTTCAATCCCCAGCACCATACACACACACACACACACACACACACACACACACACACACACACACGAAGCCAAGTACAAATATACCTTATATTTAGGAAAACAATAAGAATTACAGGTGACTTCTCACTATAAGAATTAAAGGGCAGAAGATAATATAATGGTATCTTTAAATGGCTGAAAGAAATATATTTTCAACCCTGGATCAAAATATGCAATGAAGATGACCTTTAGAAATGAAGGCAAATATAGTTCTATTCAGTTAAGTAAAAGCAGAGAAGATTCTTTTCAATAGCATACTTGTACTCCAGGAAATGCTGTAAGAAGCTTTTCAAGCTGAAGAGATACTACCAGAAAGAATTGAGATCCACAGGAAGGAGTGAAGAATACGGCTTGTGGGAAATGTGGATAAAAATAACAACACATTTTTACTTTCTTAAATTATTTAAAAGTTAGTTATATTTTAAATGCAAAATAACATTGTATTTTGGGGTTCATAATTTATGTAGAAATAGAGATATGACAGTAATAACACACAGGAGAGACTGGAGGTAAATGTAAGTATAGATACTTCTGGATTTACAATGGGAATTTTGTCCCAACAAACTCATCATAAATTGAAAATATTTTAAATCAAAAGGCATTTAATATATCTAACCTACCTGATATCATCACTTAGCTTAGCCTACCTTAAACATGCTCAGAACAACTGGGTAAAATCATCTAATACAAAACCTACTTTCTAAAAAAATGTTGAATATCTCATGACATTTATTGATTATTGTGCTGAAAGGGAAAAATAGAATGATTGTATAGGTACATGTTTGCACCATCATGGTTGAAAGATTAGAAACTGAACCGTCATGTACAGTCATGGACTCTGTATTCTATTTTTAAGAATCTCAAATTGCATGTGAATGATATATTATTTCCAGATAAAGTGTGGTAAATTGAGTATGCATATTGTAACCTGTAAAGTAATTATGAAAGCAAAAAGTACAAAGAGGTGTACGTTAAAAGCCATTGGAGAAAATTGGACTACATTCATTTACAACAGGGAGGGAAGGACAATAATTTTATTAACTAAAAAGACTAAATGCTCCTGTTAGAATGCAGGGCTTGTCAGAACGGAAGAGCAAGACAGAGATGATATTGTTCATAAGAAGTGCTTCTTAAATACTAACACACTGATGGGTTAAGGACAAGAGAGTGGAAACAGATATTTATGAAAACACCAGACATGAGAAAATGGTGTGGCTGTATAAGTATTTGATGAAGTAGATTTTAAGACCAGAAGTAAGCCAGGTATGGTGGCACATGCCTGTAATCCCAGTACTTGGGAGGCTGAGATAGGAGGATCTCAGGTTCAAGGCCAGCCTTAGCAACTTAGTGAGATCCTCAGCCACCTAGTGAGACCCTGTTTCAAAATTAAAACCAACCAACCAACCAACCAACCAACAAAAATAGCCAGGCGTGGTGATGCACACCTGTAATCCCATCCCAGTACTCAGGAGGCTGAGATAGGAGGATCGCAGGTTCGAAACTGGCCTCAGAAACTTTGTGAGGCCCTCAGCAATTTAGCGAGACCCTGTTTCAAAATAAAATAAAATAAAATAAAATAAATAGGGCTGGGGGTGTAGCCTGGAGGCAAAATGCTCCTGGGTTCCATCCCTAGTTTCTCTACACACACACACACACACACACACACACACACACACACACACACGTTAAACAAACAAAATGAGATAGTAATTCTTTGAATTGTGTATATACCTAATATTAGTACTGTCATTTTTTAATGACATGAAGAAAAAAACTAAAGAACTGAAGGGAGAAATAGATACTCGGAGATGGATGTTGTGACATTTGTACTCAGTAATGGGCAGTGCTTTTCCTGCTCTGGTCTTTCTTTTCTGCAAGGAGCTCTGGCTTCCTTTCGTACTGAATGGTTCAAGTTGAGCATCCCTAATCCTAAAATTAGAAATCCCAAATACTCCAAAATCTGAAACTTGTTGAGTGCCAACATGATGCTACAAGTAGAAAACTCTACACCCCCACCTTGTAGTCAAATGCAGGTGCAAACTGTGTGTGGTGGCACATACCTGTAATTCCAGTACTTGGGAGTACTTGAGACTGGAGGATCGCAGGTTTGAGGACTGCCTTGGCATCAGTTTAACCAGACCCTGTTTTAAAATAAAGAATAAAATCCTCCCAGTACTTAAAAATGCAGGTGCACTAAAATATTGCATAAATTACCTTTAGGCTGTGTGTGTAAGGCATATATGAACAAAAATAAATTTTGTGTTTAGACTTGGGTCCTGTCCCCAAGGTATCTCATTATGCATATGCAAATATTCCAAAATCTAAAAAATCCAGAATTCTGAAATACGTCTGGTCTTAAGTATTTTGTTGTTCCTCTTCTTGTTGCTTTTTAAAAAACCTGTTCTACATTTTTTTTATTGATGCATTGTGATCTCACATCATAATGTAAATCATGTTGACAGTGACATATATGCACGCAGCACTTGGTGCCCCCCCACCTCCCCATCTCCCCTTTTCCCATACGGAGTACTGAGATTGACATTGATATTTTCACATATGTACACATAGCCAATGGTAGTAATTCCTTCAATGATCCTCTCTCTTCCCCCTTCCTTCCCCCTAGACCACTTCCCTGGCTCCGCTGAGGTTTCTTCTCCATTATGTGGAGTCCCTCTGGGATATCCATTACTTGCTAGCTTCCGCACATTAGAGAAAACCTATGTCCCTTCACTTTCTGTGACTGGCTCATCTCACTTAACATAATGTTCTCCAGGTCCTTCCATTTTCTTGCAAATGACATAATTTTGTTCTTTATTGCTGAGTAGAATTCCACTGTGTGAATATTCCATAATTTTGTAATCCATTCATCCGTTGATGGATGCCTAGGTTTGTTCCATAATTTGGCTATTGTGAATTGTGCTGCTATGAACATGGGTATACATATATTACTGTAGTTCTCTGGTTTCAGTCTCTTTGGAAAGATACCCAGGAGTGGTATAGCCGGATCAACTATTTTAGATAAGGGATTCTCAATCTATATTTAGAAACCAAGTTATGTGTTGTTATTGAAGCATCACTATGTCTAAGCGTTATCAGAGGAGGTAAGGAAAATATGTACAAATATTCAAACTACACACACACACACACACACACACACACAAAACCATTATATCTGCAGTTATAGTCTTTGTCAGTCTGGGCAGCAATAATAAGATACCATAGACAAGGTAGCGTAAGCAACAGCACTTTATTTTTTTACAATGCTGGAGGCTGGAAGTTCAAATCCAGGGAGTAGATTCCATGTAATTCTGCCCATCCTGAGATAGGCAGCTTCGTGTTTTATCCCCAGGTGGTGGAGAGAGGGCGCTCTAGTCTCTCTCTTCCTGCAGGGGTACTAATGCCATCAAGGGAGCACCCTGCAGGTGTTACTTTCTAGAAAGCTCCCTGATAAGCTTCCTGTTGCTCATCTGTATCTCACTCGGCTTCCCAGGGAACCAGCTTGCCACACGAAGCCTCTGCTTTATTCTTTGCCTGGTCCTGGGATCCCAAAGGCCCTGACCCTCAGCGTGCAAGTCCAGTTCCCAGCAGAGCCTTGGCTGGGCCCCGGGTTTTTTTTTTTAGAATGAAGCCCAACGAGAAGAGCTCAGGATGCAAGATTTGCGGGCCTGGAGAGGGCCCCGACGGCCACCAGGGGGCAGTCTCTACCCGCCTGTGAGCGGCCCCGGAGCCCGGGGAGGGGAAGGCGAGTGCAGTGAGCGAGGTGCATACGTGCTCTGGGGCACGTGCGGCGGTGCACCCTGAGCCCGAGCCTGCAGTGCCCTGCGTGCACTTAGTCACGCAAGTGCCCAGGTGTGCACTCAGGTGCCGGCCCAGGACAAATCACTGTCTTTCGGACCTCAATTTTCTCATATGACGAAGGGTTTTTACCATCTCTAACAGTCTGTGGTCCTTTGTCCAAGACCCGAAGCTCAGCACACTAACTTCTCTTTAGAAGTGTGTCTGCTTCTTTAAGAATTAAGGATTCCAGGCCATTGATTTGAGGTGGGGAGCGGGGGCAGGATGAGAAGGAGACCCAGATGGAGCGTGTTTGTCTTCTGCTACCCCCAGATAATGCTTTGATTTTTTTATCTTTCTTTTTTTGTTTTTAAATTGGTGTACATTTAGTTTTGCAGAATGGTGGGTTTCGGTGTGGTAGAGTAGTGCATGCATATCACAGTGATGAATTTCACTCCCCAGTAACACTTCTTGCCCTCCCTTCCTGCTATAGTTAATTTCTAAGCATTTGAGTTTGCATTTTTGTGAAAGTTTTATTTCAAAATAATCTGTCTTTAAGTCTTGTGCTTATAATCTGTTTATAATCTGTCTTTAAGTCGTGTCCTTGGATAGAGCTTCCCTGTTCATGGTCAGGGATCTGAGCAGAACACTAGTTCTCAAAACTAGTCGGCCTTTCCAGCCAACCTCACTTGGAGGCAGAGAAATGAGCCGTGAAAGAACTCAGGCACCAGGGTCAGGCTGCCTGAGCCTCACAGATCATTTCATTGCTGTGCCTGGGTCTCATCTGTAAAATGAAAATAGTGATAGCAATGTAATTTATGGTAAGTGATTATCATTATTAAATAGTGTTGCATATTTTCACCTCCACTCTGTTATAATGTGGCCTTGTGACCTTGGCCTTTCTGGTGGGAGCTTTGGTTCCTCATGGCTGTCAGAGAACAAGAGCAGAGGTCATTGCATTCATGACAGGGACTGAATTTCCTGCTTCCAGGAGGAACAGGTGGGATGCGTGTGAAGCCACCTGATAGCTAGTAGGTGCTAAATAAATTCCAGCTCCCTGGTGGATCAGAGGTACTTCCCAGTCAACACTCAGCTTCCCTGTTGCCCTGGCCTCAGGGAGGTGACCCCGATGTGGCTGACTGATAGCTCTGCCCTTGGGGAAAGTGGGAGGTGGGTATTGCAGGTATGCAGGAAGGCTCAGGGGAGGTGGATTTGCTTTCTGGAGGGCTTCTCTTAGCCTTGAAGTAGTTGCTTCAGGCTTGCTGCTGCTTCTGGCTGTGGGTAAGGGTGTGAGGGGGTGGTGGTGGTGGAGATAGCTTGTATGTCCCTGCCCCCAAGTCACCCCTTTGAGAGATGCTGGTTTCTTCTCTGCTCTCCCTCTGTTTTTGCTTCCACTGCCCCCAGGGCCATGCAGCAGCTGCTCCTGTGGGAGCCCAATTCCCCAGGCTGGTGCTGCAGGAATGGCTTTCTTTTCTCACTTTTTTTCCCCCTCTTGGAAGCCTGAGATTTTGAGGGGTGAGTGCCTTTGAGGGAAGGGTCCCTGAGGGCCTAGCACCTTCTTCCCTTGCAGTGCTCAGCAGGGTCAGGACTGCAGAGTAGAGTGACTGTGTGATGTGTCTCTGGCACTGATTGGCATGGAAGCTGCAGAGGCACCGGGCACCTGGGAACCATGTGCCTTGGATAGTGTCTCTGTAGTAACCGGTGGAAACAAGTGGCCAATGACTGGGCATTGCCTTTCCCGTGACACTAGTGAGAGAGAAGATGGATGGGCGTCGCATTAATGACCGGGAATGAATTTCCAGGTGGAACAGAGCCTCAGAGGCAGATTTAAAGATATATATTATATACAATATATTATACATAAAAAATCTCTCTATCTCTCTATCTATCTATCTATCTATCTATCTATATCTATCTATCTATCATATCTGGGCATGGTGGAACGTGTTTGTAATCCCAGTACTTGGGAGGCTGAGACAGGAGGACTGCAGGTTCCAGGACAGTCTCAGCAAGTAGTGAGACTCATCAACCTAGCGAGACTCTATTTCCAAATAAAATTAAATAGGACTGGGGGTGTAGCTCAGAGATAAAATGCCCCTGGGTTCAATCCCCAGTTCCACACATGCATACAAAAAAAGGACTATATATATTATATATAAATTTTACATTAGATTTATAATATTTTTTTAAAGGCATGTCTCACACAGCCTAACTGTGGCGTTCAATTCATAGCTCCTTCTGAATTTCCCGCAGCACCCACAGAGTGGTGCGCACATGCTCATTGGGCCCTCCTCTCACCCTGCGGATCTGCCTGATAAGCCTTCCCAGCTGTTCAGGACTAAAGCAACTGGGTCCCGCGGAGCAGACGCCAGGGCCGTCTCCACACGGCAGACGCCCCCTGCAGGCCAGCTTGGAGATGTGCTCGGCTTGGCTAAGGCCTGCTGGAATGAATGACACGTGTGAGAGCTGACTCTGGAACCTTGCAGTCGGCTCCGCAGGGCTCCAAACCTTTCCCGTGTGGTTAGTCCTCGCCACAGCCCGATGAGGTTAGGACTGGACTGTCTTTATTTAGTAGATGAGGAGACGGAGGCTTGGAGAGATGGCAGTTACTAACCCAGGTGGTTGGACTCCTGAGCTTCACTGATCAAATCACTGATTAATGGATTGACTGCATAAGTAGTTAAGCACAAAATTAAAAAAAAAATAGTCAAATCAGGGGATGGCAGTGCAGTAGGGATTTATTTCTTGTCTTGGACACTTCTTGGAGGCCCTTTCTCTCCCTGATTTCCTTAGACCCCACCCAGAGGTGCTGATTTCCATCCTGTGGGGTTCAGGGCACAGTAGGAGCCTCCATGTGCCTCTGCCGGGCCCTCTCCTGCCTCTGGGCTGGGAGACAGGAGCCCCATTGCCTTTTGCACCAAGGATGGATGGAGATGTTCTTTTTCATTTTCTCTCCTCAATGCCATTTTGTTAAAGTAAAAAGTCTCTGAGGAGTGAAGTCACATTTTCCATGCCCCCAATAGCTCCGGAGAGCCATGAGTATTATTGTAACCAGAGGAGACTGGGGACAAAGGAAGCTTATAATTTTGTAAACAGAGGCTTGGGAGAGCCCTGCCTGTGATGGCTTTTCAGGGGGAGAGGCAGGATTTGGAAAAACCCGAAGCGGAGGGAATGGTAGGACTGCTCAGCCTTGAGCCTGGCGCCGGGGCAGAGACCCTCCTGGACGCCAGTTCTCAGTCTTCCTGCCCCCTTTCCCTTTACTGTGCCTCAGCATCTCTTAGAGTTGCCTCAACTCTAAGGTGGTTTGCTAAGCCAGCAAGTTTGCCTTGCTTGGAGTGAAGAGCCAGGGGTCCCAGCGACAGCTCTTTTATGTAAGTTTCTTCATCTGCAAAATGGGATGGGGAAGGATTGGCCCCAGAGAGTTTCCCCTCGGCCTGGTGACGGGGCCAGGCTCCCAAAGCTCCGCCATTTATCACTGTCCTCTTGCCAGACCACAGAGCCCGGGATGTCTGCTGATGGCTTCTGTCATTTCTCAGAGGAGCCCAGAGGACTCCCTCTCCCCCAGATGGAAGGACAGTCCTAGGTAATATTGAGTGCTGTGTGCTGTGTAGCTCTGTATATCCTATCTACGTATAGATGACTTTCCATATATCTTATTTAATGCTTGCAACAAACTTTCAGGGTAGGCATATGATTATCAATTTTATTTTACAAGATTAGGAACATAAAGGTGCAGAAAGGTACAGGGAGGAGGCCAGCCTGTTTGGCCCTGACCTGCAGTGCCCACCTGGATATGTGGCTCTGCTCTGCACCTCTTGGCCCAGAGTCTTCCAAATGTCTTGTTTGATCCTGGGATGCTTGTCCTGAAACACTCTTCTGAGTGTTCTGGAACACAGCTTTAGAACTGGACAAGAGGACAGACCTCTCAGGCTAATTAGATGCCTGCCTCATCATGAGAGAAGTCCCATGGAAGACAGAAAAATAGGGAGAGGGAGAAGGAGAGAAGGGGAGAAGGAGAGAGAGGGAGAGAGAGACAAGGAGAGGGAGAGAAAGAGAGAGAAGGAGAGGGAGGAAGGGAGGGAGAGAGAAAGAGAAAGAAACTGAGAGACACACAGAGAGATACATATATAAACATGGAAAGGCACACTTGCAGAAAGGCGAGGGCAGGCCCTGTTAGGAGAACCATGTTTTTTGTTAGTAAACTAGTGCCTTGGAAGGACCCGTGCAGGCAGTGTGAGCTGGGGCCTTGGAACTGGCCGGGGCAGGCAGCTCTCCCGGTGCACGTGTGTTTTGAGCTGCAAGCCGAGGACGGCAGTGTCTGGCCTACTGAGAGAGCAATGCTCATAGAAGAAATGGAAGCAAATCCCTCTGAGTGGGATTCCAGAAATCTCTGTTGCCTGCCTGGGTGTGTGTGGGGGCAAGCCTCAGGGCTTTTAGGCTAGGGAAAATGGGGGGACTCTGGCCAGAATATGAGGAGGGAGGGGAGTCAGGATGCCCAAAGGGGAGACCCAGACTGAATGTAAATACACCCATTCCTCTCCAACCTATGCTCAATCCCTCAGTGGCTCACTTGCCTGTCCGGCCTGGCCTGCCCTGAGCTCTCCTGTGCAGAAGCCCTGAAGCTCAGGAGGAGTGCAAATGAAGTCCCTGCAGGTGGAGTTTTCTATTCTTCTTTGGATTCCCCGCCTTCAACCCCTGTCCAGGACATTGATCTTCAAAGGAGCTTTTTTTTTTTTGGTGTGTTTTTCTTTTCTTCTGTTCATTCCTGTGCAGTCCCAGGGAGAGCCTCATGGGGAGGCTCAACCGTTCCCTGCTTGGACCTAATTTGAGAGGTGCCGAAATGGGCCACCTGTCCCCAGACTTCCCTCCCACGCAGCCTGACACAAAGCCTGATGGCTAGGGGGAGATCCAAGAATGTTAGGGTTTGAAGAGACACCCGGGCCTCAGCCTCCAGCTGTAGCCTCCATCTCTGGTCTCTCCTTGGGGCAAAGATGGCTGACCCAGGGTCCTGTGTAGCCCAGGGTACTACGTCATCATTAGGCCACCAGCAAGCGTGCGTGAGCACTGTGGAGTGGGGCGAGGAGTCTGGTTCCGGAATCAGACTTCCTGGGTCTGGATCTTAGCTGTGCCACTGAGTATGTGAGAAACCTGTGCCTCAGTTTCCTCCTCTATAAAATGGGGTTAATAATAGTTCCTTCCAGAAAGGATTCGAGATAAAGCACTTAGAGCAGAATCCATGCACAAGTGCTACCAATATAAAAACAACACCCAGGGCTGGGGTTGTAGCTAGGTGGCAGAGTGCTTGCCTCGCATATGTGAGGCTCTGGATTTGATCCCCAGCACTGGAAATGATGATGATTATGATGACGAGGACAATGACAACAACAACAACAACAACAACAACCCCAAACCAATAACAAAACAACAAAACCAAAGCAAAAAACAGCACTCACCACCCTTCCTCCTCACTGTAGAATCTCCAGAGCCTTTAGTGTGCTCAAGGCTGGGGACATTCCAGTAGGGCCTGTAGTTGCAGCAGTCCCCAGGGTTATTTGTCCAGAGAAACCTGTTTCCCTGAACACCTTAAGGGATTAGCATTTCCTCAGATGGTGTTCTGGGGAATATGCTGGCCCGTGCCCCTCATTTGGCAGTCAAGAGTGAAGTGGAGGCTCCTCCCCCCATCCCGGGGTCCATCTGGGGTGCACAGTCAGGAAGCCTGTGCTGGGGTGGGGGATGCTAAACTCAGTCCCAGGATTGCCCACAGGGCATTCGGTTGCACTCCCAGCAGCCCCTGCAGCCAGTGTCTCTCCAGGGAACATCATCAAGACCGTGAGAGGTAAGGGTGAGCTCCCCTTGTGGAAGTGACCTGGCTGTGGTCACTGGCGATGGGGTGGGTGCCAGTGACAGTGGATATGAGGGGAGATTTAGGGGGGTCCAGGGCTGAGAAGACGACCTGAAGGAGCTTAGTGAGTCCTCTCTTACTCCCAGGAGGTGGAGAGGCAATGGGAGAAGACATCAGAGTTAAGATGGCACACACACGTCAGGGCTGGGAGGATCCATGGGCATCATTGGGTTGAGAGATTTGCATTAGCTGTGTAACTCTTCCCTTAAATGAAAACTAAAATGGAACTCCACTCAATAAAAAGATGAAAGTGAAATATGTGTGGGAGGCTGGGCTGGCCTCGCTGGCCCCACTGCATGGACTGCACATGAGGGAGGTCACTGGCAGCTTGGCTCCGCTCCTTCCCTCCCTGAGGGCCTGTTGGCTCTGCGTGTGCCACCTGCCAGGGCCTGGGGGCTCCTGGGGCTCAGGTCCTCAGCTCTCAGGTCTGAGCAGAGCGGCTGGAGCGCCTCTTTCCTGAGCTGGTCCTCATTCCTTCTTGTTTCTACAGTAGATGCTTCTCTACTTCAGTTGCGGGACTCTTGGCATCATGCGCCCATCCTGGTGCATCTGGAAGCTGGGCCTTCCCCCTCCTGGGTGGTGAGCTCTTTGGCACTGATCTCTAGAAAAGCTGATGACTGCTTATCAAACCCTTCTATGGCCCTCTTCTGCCTTGTTTGGAAAGTGCCTCCCATATTCTGTCCACCGTCATTTCAACTGTGCTTCTGAGCACTGTCAACCCTCCCTTGGGAGCCTTGACCTCTTTGGAGTCTTACTGGGTTTCCGAGGTCAACAGAACCATTTTCATGGATGTTGCCTGCTTTCCTCTGCCAGTACAGCTGGTCTTCGAAAACCACTGCCATCTCCTTAACTTCAGCCTCTCGGTCACCGAAGGCTGCAACTCTGGGCTGGTTTGTGCCGGTACTAACTTACATTGTTTAGTTCAGAGTTCTTCCAACCAGGGAAAGAGGATGGTGGTGAGGGAAAATCCCATCATCCTCCAGACTGCATCCCATAGGGGTCACGTTCCGTCACCCCTGCATCGGAGGTCATCTAGACTTCAGTAGCAGCCGTCCTTGTCCTGATGTAACTCGTTCAAGTGCAGGCTGTTCTCCATGACTTCCTGGAAGAGCCACCCCCTCTTGGCCTGTCCTCTCCTCTCCATGTCCTGAGCCCTGGAGAGGGGGGCTGGATGCTGGTCCAAAATGAGGGTCCCAGGCATAGTGAAGGGGCCAAAAATGTCCACACTCTGGCCACGCTGGCAGGATGGGCAGCCTGGCACCAGCCGTGCCTGTAGAGAGCTGGTGCTGGCTGGTTCCTTGCCCTGTGAGAAGGAATGACCCTTTTTGAGTGCATATGAGGGGAGAGGCATGCTATTTCTTATTGTCCCTGCCAGGGCCATATGACCCTGAGTGGTCAGGCCATACAGGAAAATTCTGTTTGGGAGGGAAGAGCCAGTGACCATGGCACTTGGGGTTATGTGGCATTTCATGTCTTAGTCCTTGTTGCAGCCTCAGAGACCTCAGAAGTTCTAATTTTTTTATTAATATACTTTTATTGGTGTACCACAGTCTCACATAATAATGTAAATCATGTTGACAGTGACATACATGCACACAGCACTTGGTGCCCACCCCCACCTCCCGCTCCAGCTCCCTTCCCATCCATCCCCCTCCCCCATACAGGGTACTGAGATTGACATTGGTATTTCCTCCTGGGTACACAAAGCCAATGGTAGTAATTACTTCATCGATCCTCACTCTTCCCCCTCCCCTTCCCCTAGACCACCTCCCTGGCTCCACTGAGGTTTCCCCTCCATTACTCAGAAGTTCTTTAGCTGCCCTGTGACTCATGGGTCCCAAAGGCCAAAACCTTGGCCCAGGTCGGTTCTGCACTAAGCTCACATGGGGACCAGAACTGCAGGGCACGTGTCGGGCCCACTGCTACGGGAAGGGCCAGGCCTGTGCCCTGTGGAGCCTGCAGGCTGCAGAGCATCCGCAGTCCTGTTTGCCATCCCATATGTCCTTTCCAGAGCGCATGCCAGCAGCTTGCGGAGGCTGTGGCTCTCTCTGGAAAGCCAGGGGCTGGGTCCAGGAAAGTTGATTTTCATCTCCTGAGATGCTTGCATGGGCCCAGGGCCAAGCTCTGCTGAGGGCTGGAGACCGACTGGGAAATGTTCGGCTCCCCTGTCATTGTGTCTCCAGCAGCAGCACAGGCTAGCCATGTGAGGAGACTAAACAAGGGGCTGGGTTGCTGGAGGGAGGATGGACGTATGTTCCCCAGCAGGAAAAATGCTGACTAGTGAATCTGCAGGAGGTGGAGGAGCAGGCAGCCACAAGAGGGGGAGGAAAAACAATGGAGATATTGGAGGAGTCCAGGGGGCACAGTTGTCCCTGCTCTGAATGGCTGGGACAGGAGCTGAGCTTGAAAGGAGACAGTAATGGGACAGCATATTCTGGGCTTCAAGATGGCAACACCAGGAAGGCTGATTCCACTTGGTAAGCGGAGAGGCCTCAGGACATGCAGAGGAGACTCTTCCTTTGCCCTTTGGTCCTGTTTCTGGTGGACTTTTGCCAGAATGCAAACCCATGAGGGCAAAGGTTCCTAACTGTTTTGTTCATTACTTTAATCCCAGTGCATGAAATAGAGGCAGCACAGATTAGATTCTAAAAAAAAAAAAAAAAAAAGACTAATAATTTGGGCATTAGTATATAAGAAATAAATTATAGCTTATGGCAAGAACTACAAGTCCTTTCCATATCTACTTTGGGGTCTTAGGAACACTTAACGAGGGGTACTTAGGGGATTATTTCGCATCATCTCATGCAGGGAGCTCACTGAGGGAGGCCTCTAGCTAGGGGAGAAGCAGGGTGAGGATTGAGGTAGGCTGTGATGGGGGTGACCCAGGCCTACGACAAGGGATAGAAGGTCATAGTCCAGGTGAGTGGGTAGAAGACCGGGGTTGGGAGTCAGGGGTCACTCCAGGTGGATCTTCAGATACTCAGGTGGTCCAGGATGTCAGTCTTCTGGCAGCGGAGCCTCAGAGCTAGAGCAGGAACAAGAGCAAGACAAGGACTCTGGCTGTTGGGCTGGGTCTCAAAGCGAGTTTCCAATGCAAGGCCTCAGGGTGGCCCTGTATTAGTTAGCCTTTGTGTTGCTGGGACCAGCATACCTGACAAGAACAACTTAGAGGAGGAAAAGTTTATTTAGCTCATGGTTTCAGAGTTGAGTCCATAGGTGGCTGACTCCAAGGCACAGACACTATAGCGGCAAGGCGTGCCAGATAATAGCTGCTCAGTGCAGCTGGGAAGCCGAGAAATGGAGAGAGAGAGAGAGAGAGAGAGAGACAGACAGACAGACAGACAGACAGACAGACAGACACCAGGGACAGATAAAGCCCCTAAGGCTAATGCCTTGGCAACATACCTTCTCCCCATACCTTACCTGTCTACAGTTTTCCATTCAACTCACTAGTCCATCAGCTGATTTATCCACGGCTGAGGTTGGAGCCTTGATTCAATGATTTGATCTCTGAACATTTCTGCATTACATGAGCCTTTCTGAGGGGTGTTCCCTATCCTAACCATGGCAGGGCCCAAGGCAGGAGGAGGAGGTAAGGACCTGGGCATAGGCCTGAGGGCCTCAGGCTGCAAGGGTGAAGGAAGCTGCGTCCCCGAGGGGGAGGAGCTCCACATCCTTTCTCCTTGGTTTCCTGTTAGGTGCAGCAGGTGGGGGCCACGGGACATTAGCGTATGGCTAAGGGCATGCAGAGGGGACCCTGTGAAGTAGAGAGGGTCCTAATGCGACATGGGGTGGACAGAGCCAGAATCAAGACATTAGTTGTGTGGACAAGAAAGGCTGGAGAGGGCAGCTGTGGAGGTCATGGGCAAAATGGGGGTCTTTGTGTAGTGCGAGAAGCAAGCTCTCTTGTCTCTGTGGGGCCAGACTTGGATTTTTGTGCTCAGCTTGGAACCAGGGCACGATCTTTCCGGGGAGGAACAGTCCTTTCTGTGTGACAGAGTGTCACCAGTGTCGGAGGCAGCGGGCACGGGGCACTGAGTGCTTGGAGCAGTAACTGAGCACCGGAGGAAGCAGGCGGAGGTCGCGTGGGGGTGGCAGCGTATGCCCAGAGAGAGATGCAAACTCTCCCCGGTCACTGGCAAGTTGGTGACTTAGCTGCTCAGAAACCCAAATGACATGCTCCCTCTGCCACCGTACTGGCCCTCCCAGGGCCTGGGTGATTTGGGGTGCTAACGTGTCCTGAGAGGGGGCTGAAGTTGGGTGAAGAAGGGAGGGCGAATGTGTTTCCTGACCCCAGTTTTGGGAAGAGCAGAGTGGGGAAGGCCAGGGGTTTGGGCTGCCAGGAACTCTAGCTTCTACATTTGAGAGAAAACATATAACACAACTGTTGGCTTTCTGAGACGGGCTAATCTTGCTTAGCATAATATTCTCGACTTCCATCCATTTTCTAGAGGAAGTCAGTCAAATAGGTACCTTTTCTGGGCATCTAGGGAGGCCATGGATGAAGTCCATCTGAACATGTCTCAGAGGAGGGGAGAGCCCTGGCTGGCTCCCGTGTGCTCCCAGGAGGGTCCCAGCATCTGCTTATGTGTACACAGGTAAGGGGCAGTGACATCCGAGCTACGAGCTACAGGACGACTTGGTAAGGAAGGAGGGGACACCTGCGGGGCTGCCAGAGAGCAAGAGCATTTCAGTATTCATTCCACAAATACTTGCTGGAAGCTGACCGCGCCAGGGACTGGCTTGGGAGCTGTGTGAGTGGTGGTGAGCGACGGCAGGCGTGGTCACTGCTCGCCTGGAGCTTAGCATCTGGTTGGAGAGAGGAGGATGAACTAAGGAATTACAGGCTGGGATCTGTGTTCTAGGGATATTCAAAGGTCAGGAAGGGTTTCTTTGAAAATAACACTGAGTTGAGGTTGGAAGGCTGATTAGCCTTGGTCTAGGTGAGAGAAGGTGGTATGAGGGAGGATGTATTTTTCCCACTGGGGAGCGGCATGGGTGGGGCTCCTGGCAGACCGGAGCAGGATGTGTTCAAGGGATATCTGAGGAGCAGAGAGAGGTTAGTCCCACCATGGAGGAGGCTGGGGTATGGGCAAGGGCCAAACTGTGCAGGGCCTTGCAGGAGAGAGTCAGGTTTTACCTTTTTCTTGAGAGCAATGGTATTGGAGCCAGAATATTGGAGTGATACACACATATTTGGGTTTCTAATAGTGCAATTCACAACCAGTCTAGGTGCCCATCAACAGATGAATGGATTACAAAACGGTGGTATGTGCACACAATGGGATTTTACTCAGCTTTAAAGAAGAAAATTGTGTGTGTAATTTGCAGGAAAATGGATGGAATGAGAGAATATTATGCTAAGCAAGATTAGCCACTCTCAGAAAGCCAACAGTTGTGCTGTATGTTTTCTCTCAAATGTGGAAGCTAGAGAGAGATTGGGTAACAAAAGCGACTTCAGATAAAGGGGGAGAGACTCCATTGGAGTAATGGAGGGGCTTTGGGGGAAGGGAAGGGGAAGGGAGACACAATGAAGGCAATGGGTCAAATAATATTCTATGTGCATATCGTTACCAATCTCAAAGGCATGTGCGGGCAAGGGAGAGAGCGTGTGCATGGTTGTTTCTATTACTCTATAATTCATATGATGTATAATTACAATGTGCCAATAAAATATATATTTAAAAAAAGGAGCAATGGGAAACTTTTTCAGGTTTTTAAGCAATGGTAGTGGAGGTTGGGTGTTAAATATGATCAAAGGTGCCCTTTGTAAAGCTCCCTTTCGCTGCTCTGCAGAGATCGTATTTGAGACCAGAGTGAATTTAAGGAGACCAAATAGGAGGTTGTGTGACGCATGTAGGCGAGAGCTGATAATTGCTTAGACCAGTACAGATGGAGAGCGATGACAGCAAGTATTTATTTAATATTTACCATGTGCCAGACACTGTCCTGTGGGCTTTACCTGGAGTGTCTGTGTAATATAGTAGGTACTATAATCCTTGTTTCAAGATGGAGACGCAGGCCCTGGGAGGCCTAGCAATTGGTGGACCAGGGTTCAGGCTGGGAGTCCATGCTGTTAACCCTCATGCCCTGCTCCCAAGTGGTTACAAGGTCAGGAGGTGGCAGCTGTGGAGTTCCCTTAGAGATGAGGGGTGCTAGCGTTGGGGAGGAAGCGTCCCAGGCCCCTGGCTGGCTTCGTGGGCACTGTTTACTCTAATAGGCACTGGTTGAATGGACTTGGGCGAGGGACTCCTAAGTCTGGCCTTGGAGAATGGAGTGGTATGAAAACAGTTCCTCAAGTTCTCTGATGCTCCTCTCTAAGAGGTGGAGCTTGAGCCCTCTCCTTTCACTTGTGACTCCCTTCTAATAAAATATAGTGATTGTAGATGATTCCCAAGACTGGGTCATAAAAAGCATAGCAGTGTCTTGGGTTACTGTCCCTTCGATGACTCACCACAGGGAAGTCGTCCGCCTTGTCATGGGAGGTCTACGTGGCAAGGAACTGAGGCCTCACTAACTTTTCATCTGTGCAAATGAGGTGAGCCACATCGGAAGTGGATTCCCCACTTGGCTAAATTGCTAAGGCTGGCCTTGAACCTGTGATCTTCCTGACTTAGCCTCCCAGGTACTGGGATTACAGGCGTGCATCACTGTGCCCGAGCAGCCTAGTGTTCCTATCACTGGGTCTCCCTGCCTGCAGAATCTTCAAGTGACCTCCCAGGGAAGAAATTTAGGGAAATACGCAGAGGACGAGATGGGGTTTCTGCCCTCGGCATTCTGCACTTCAGCCAGGCCTCCTCTGGGGGACAATGGCATTCCTCCTGGAACCCATGTGGCACCTTCTCTGGGAAGGAGGCTGGAGGCATGGCTCCTTCCTGGCCCCAGGAGGCACGTGGCTTACCAATCGAAATAGCTTCTCTGAACCTCAGCTTCCTCATCTGCAAAATGGGAATGAGAACTCGTCCTTCCTCCGCAGGCTGCTGCGTGTGTCAGATGAGGTTGTGGAGGCCGGAGGGCTCCTTGCCAGGGAAGATGGAGCAGGGAGGTCACTGCTGGCTGGGGGAGTGCAAACTCTTTAGGCTGCCCTGGGTAGAGTGGGGCCCTTGGGGCCCTGGAGACCTAGAAACCCCCCACCCCCATGGTGTGAGTCTTCTGCTAGAGCAAATCCAAGCCAGCTGCTCTGAGCAGTGGTGCTGCCAAACTTTCCATAGCCTGGGACCCCTGCCAGTCAGGATTTCCCCCTGGGTCTGATTTGCAGTGCAAATTGACTCCTAGCTCTTCCAAATTCTCTTGGCTCTCAAGTGCCCATCCTCCGGGCCCAACTCCATCTCCTATTTTATAAGCCCCCCTTCATTACTCCCCATCTAATTTGGACTCATAAGGAAGCATACCTGTTATGCAGTGGGGGAGACCCAGTGAGCCTGGGAAGGTAAGACAATCTGTTCTCATCCACCCGCTTTCTCTTCCATAGTTTCTCTGGACTGATGCTCAGATCCATAGCTCCCCACTTAATAGCTTTTTCCTTAGTCCCCCAGACCCTCCTGATCCTGTTCTTCCCTGGCCATTCAGCTGATGACTGCCGGACTGTTGCCTTCGTCTCTTTCCTGTGGGCACCACCGTTGGTTGGCTAATTCCCATGATGCACTTGGCCTCGAACCTGGACTGAAGCTATGGCCTGTGGTTCCAAGCTTTCTCCCCTCGAGCTGGGAAGCCTCTTCTGTGTGTGAGATCCAGCTCCTCAGTGCCCTGAAGGTGGGAAAGGAGCTCTCAGAAGAGGGGTACCCCCCACGCCTGGCTCCCTGGCTCTCCCCGGCCCTCCTAGCCCCCTCCAGCCTCCAGGCTGTCCCTGAGGTTTGGAACTAGTCCCGTGTTTTCCCCTGACCCTATATTTTCTCCTCCCACTTCTTTTTACTTGAACCCATTTGTAAGTGAAAAACCATTTGGGGTGTTGTGTTTATTTTTTCCTCCTTCCATGGGAAATTACTCAGGATGTATAAGTATGTGTTTTCCTTAGAAAATAGATTCCTTTACATTTTGGCTTTGTGGTTCCCAAGGCCCATGGGCCCGCAGAAACCCAGGCTGCCAAGAGAGCTCCCCATCCAGCAGTCCTCCGGCTTTGGAATTGCACCCTTTCTGCTCTGGGGACCAGCACCTCCTCTGATCCCTTTGGGGCAGCTCCTCAAGTCCTACGAGACTTCAGCCTGGCTGTGCCAGGCAACTCTCCACCAAATTCTCCCAGATTTCTCACCTCCAATTCCTCATTCTCTCTGTTTAAGGAAGTTGTTGAGACAGATCAGGGCACGAGAACGTTGTCCCTGGCCGGGGGAGGTCTCTGTGAGGGTCCAGAAAGACTTGAAGGCCTAAGTTCTAATCTGGGCTCTGGTTCTTGCTAGCCGGTGATGTGAGCAGACTATTTGGCTTCCCTGTGTCTCGTTTTCTTCTGTAAAAAGAGCCTGATGTTAGTATTTGTGCAGGAGGCTGTCTTGAAGGTTAAGGAGGTTCATAGGTTCAAGGTGGTTGGGATATTGGCAAGAAATAAACATCGCAGGGCATTTTCTTTTGTTTTTATGCATGAGCCCCTCCCTTGACATGTGCTGATTTTAGCCCACTCCTCTAAGTGGACAAAGGGAGCTGGGAGCAGGAGAGGGACGGTGGGGTGTCTTCTCACCACCCTCCCCAAGTTAAAGGATCTCGGGGCTCCCCACCTCAGCTTGGCCCTCTGATCTGGAGCTTCATCCCCTCCCCTTTCAAAAACACCTTTTCTATTTGCACACATATATTCATAGCGGCATTATTCACAAGAGCCAAAAGGTGGAAGCACAGCAAATTCTACTAATAAACAAA
>PVLC010027072.1:0-21967 GCA_004027655.1 Graphiurus murinus
AAACTTATCTTCAGGGGGACATATTTAACAAAGGGACATGTTCTATTTCCCTTTTTACCACCCATCCAGTGGATCTGCACTTGGTTTAATTGCCATTCCACTCCCCCCACACACACATAATCCATACATCACAAGGCTCACAGTCACAGTGCAGTACATTAACACACTGGAGCTGCTCAAAATAAACGGGCTTGGCAAAGTGTAATTATTTCCAGCAAAAGAGTTGGTTCTGCATTTTGACAGTCATCTGATGTATTATTGTACTCAACGCTAAACTGTGAATCTGCAAAATTAAAAGAACACTTTTTTTTAAGTTTCAGAAGTACTCATTATTAAATTATAAAGCAGGTCATTTATGATGAGTTAGTACAAAAACAGAAGGATAACATGAAAGACTGCAGGAAACTGGACTTCTTCACATAACCTCCAACATGCACAATCCAAAGCTGCTGTGAAGATTAAATAAGATAGCACATGGAAAACACCTAGCCCAGCAGCTGGGACATAATAATAAATGTCGGTTTTCTTCTTTAATTATTATTGTTATTTTCCCAGCAGCAGAATCTCTAAGTACCTCAGTTTGTTCATTTGTTTGAGCACTCCATCATTCTCTCATCCCCAAGGAGCTGAGTCCACTTGGGGGGAAGGCAAACACACAGATAACTCTCATGCAGGGGGATGAGTGCCAAGAGAGTGGCAGATGCAAAGGGTTGTGGGGGTGCAGAGGAAGAGCCCTTATTCCAAGCAGAGCAAGACCTGAACTACATTGGACAGAAAGCAGAGTGTGGGGAAAGGTGAGAGAAAGAGACAGGAAAGAGAGACCAACACATGCTAAGTCCTGAAAGCTAGAAAGAGCACATGATTTGGGGATAGCACAATTAGAACCAGCCTAGGATGGCGGATGCAGAGTAGAGAGATGTTACTGAGACATACAATGACCCCCTCTTTTGGGGGTTAAATGACTGACTCCTCAGCACAACAGTAAGTGTCTGAGTGTGTCCCTACAGCCTACTCTCCCTAACCCAGATTCCCAGTATGATAATCTGCAGCCCCAGACACTAGGCCTCATGTACTTGGTCTCAAAAATGAGATAGGCGAGATCTCTCTTTAAAAGAAGAGTTGGCAAAATCCAAGCTACCAGGTGGCAGTATCTGACCATGCTGAATCAGCTGCACTTCAGGAAAGAGAGTGTCCTTGGGAAGCAGGGAGTATCACTTACACACAGAATTGTTCCTGTCCATGAAGGACGAACTGTGAAACGTTTAACACTAGCCTTCAATTATTAAAGGAGCCCAAATGAGTGTGGTGGCAGTAAGACAGATCACACATGAAGAGAGGGCTGTGGCAGGCTGGCCTAACCTGCCCTGGGCTTATTTATCAAGGCACCAATGGACAGGGGATGGTGCAGGGGTCTTTCAGAGATTTCAGGGTCAGGTGGCTGCCCACAAGTTTTGGAGAACCCTTGCAAGAGACATCCATGCTCAGAGCAGGAAAGAGAAAGTAAAAAGAATCTGACTCTGTGGAAAACATTGCCTTTTTATCTAGGAATAACACAACCTATGCTGGGAAAGATCTCATGGAAACTGTGTTCCTTGTTGGGCAGTTTCACACTGGTTGGTTTTTGGTTTCCTGGGTCATACCTAGAAGTTTACCCCCAGAGTTCTCAGTCCCCTGGGAACAAGCAGCATGCTGAGGGTGACACTCTTCAATCATCCCTGGCTTCAAATACAGAGTTCCTATTTGTTGACCATAGGAATTTCAGTCTCTGCTTCTCCATCAATAATTACATATTGATGGGGTTGTGAAAATTAAATAACAGGCAATGTACCTGGTATCACACACTCAAGAGAATCTTGTTACATTTTGCTCCCCAACCATTTTGCATGTGTGCAGGTCCCCCCAAATTAGAATGGCTTCCTAGCTGGGCACTGGGTTCACCTCTTTTGATTATAGATTAAAACCACTGGAGTCTCTGTCTGGCTTGGCACTAACTTCCACCTGGGACCCACACTTTCTTACTCTGACCTCTGATAGTCCCACCCCACCTGATCACACCTCTGCTTGCACTCCTTTCTGGCCAACCCACCTATGAGATCTGACTGTTTCTCTCAACCTTCTTTCCTCATCAGCTGCTTCTTGGCTGTTGGCCTAGCCCTGCCATCACCCTCTTAGTCTAGGAAGGTGTTTTCCCCTCATCTGATTTGGGCTACCAGATCCTGGGCCCTGGAAAGCAGGGCCACACCTCAGTGCCCTCAATGCTGTAAGCAGTACAGGATCCAGCACACAGCAGAGGTGGCCAGAGCCGGTGGGGTGAGAGGGATATGGTGCCAGAGAGCCCAATCCTGGGACATGTTCTTAGAAGTTCTGTCTTGAGGCCAAGAAAAAATTTCCTAGGATGGAAACGCTCCAGGAAGCCTAGGCAATGACAAATGAGCTGAGCACAGGAGATCTCCAGAGACTCCTGGTACTCCAGAAACCTCTCTCTCTCTCTCTCTCTCTCTCTCTCTCTCTCTCACACACACACACACACACACACACACACACACACCTCATACTCCTCACACGGTAAGAACAGCTTCTGTAAGTGGGGCCTGGGCCAGGGTACAGGCAGTACGAATTCCAGACTTACTCAGAAGGAAGGTGTTGCAAAGGGACCTAGGAGTACTTAAAAGAGTGAAACAAAATATGACAGACTTTGAGTACTGGTCACAGGAAAATACAATTTAATATAGCACTGTGTGCTGGGAATGGGGAAGAGGGTGTGCACATAGCCCCAGCCGACCTCAGGATGGGTCAACCCCACCCCTCTGCTCCCACAGCACCCAGGACACCTCTATCACTGTGTTCAACATTGTGGACCGATACTCTGGCTTGTCTCACCCACTAGAGCACAAGCTCCTCAAGGGAGGACACTATGTTGTGTTAGAGTTTACAGCATCTAGCATAGTGCCTGGAACAAACTCCAGGTCTGCGATCACTAGCTTTGCCAAGTCACTTCAACTCTCTAGGCCTCAGTCTCCTAGTCTGCAGAGTGGAGATAATAATCATCTCTACACCCAAGGAGGAGGAAATGAAATGAGCAAAATGAGGAGGAAATGAGCCTTTACTTACCCCAAGGCCTGATTGAGAGTCAGTACTCAACAATGCTTAGCTAGTGAATGAATTGGCCATAATGAATTTGGAGTAAGAGAAATAGATAAACACTCAAAGAAATTATTACAGGCTTATGTAATAAATAATATAGTAGGGATACATCTGAGTTACAATAAGAGCAGAAAGGATAGAAAGCACCAAATTTTGCTTTGGCATATATAAAAAACTTCACAAAGGAGATAACACCTGAATAAAAGAACTAAAGCCAGGCCAAAGGCAAAGCATACACTAACGCACAGAGACTGGCCAAAAAGCCTGGTATGCTCAGGAACTGCAAATCTGCCTATAAGTACAGTCTGTGCAAAGGAGTGGGTGGGGGTAGAGTGCTTCGGTGAGTAAGAGCCCCAAATCCCCTCACAGGCTCTGCCACAGAGAGTAGTTTTCTCCTGGGAGATGATTTAGAGTCACCACAGGGTTTAGAGGAAGGGAAGGAATGACACGGGCACCCTGGTGGCTGTGTGGAGGGTGGAAAATGGGAAAAACTGGACATAAACACAGCAGTGAGGGAGGCTGGTTTCAGTTGAGGAGGAAGGAATGAAGATAGAGATGCAAAAGGGGAAGTGAGACTAGCCAGTTCAAGGAGCTAAGCAGAAACCAAGTCTTAGATAAACTGCAACTGGCCCTCAGAACTGCCCAACACTGCCTCATAGAAAGTGTGACTCTCTGAATGTAATAAATCACCTTTTCTCTACATCTGTTGCCTTACAATCTGTGTACCGACAGAGGAACATGAATATGGAAAATTCCAACTGAAAGTTCTGACCATGGTGAACAGGCCTGGAGGTCACAGTCACCACGAACGATTGGACAAAGCCACCTACAAGAGGCCTGGGAACCAGGCCAGCACTTTTCCACTTACATGCAAACTCAGGGCCCAAGTTCCAGTGACAAAATCTTTCAGGTATACTTTTTTCTCAAAGCCATTTACAGGAACCCAAAGTCCTCCAAGTACTTCAGAAAAATGTGTTGTATTTAATTTGTTCTTAAAGGAAAAAAAAATGGTTCTTTTCCCACATGACTGAGCACCAAGAAAAAGATATAGCAATTCACAAAGGTCTCAGAAGTCAGCCAGCTGTCTGTCATACACATACCCATGGCCAAAGAAACACACTACTGTCCAGTGAAAGGAATGTTATTTTAATGGCTCTCTGAAGGCCAAAGGGAAGGAAGGGAGGGAGGGAGGGCAGGTGGCTTCAAGGCCATACAGGACCACTCCTGCTAAACACAAAATGGTTGCCTTCCCTGCTTCCTTCCTTGGTTTCAATCTAATTAGACAGAAAGAGCTAATGAGGAGGCAGCAATGGTGCTTGGTTCAGCTGTTCCAGACCCCAGTGTTTCTTCCTTATTAAAAATAAAGAGACCCAAGGGCTCAATTTGGTAAAAAAGCACACAGAGAGGCACATTTCCTTTAAAACAACAACAACAACAAAAAAAAAAGGTGTGTTTTTTTGGGGGGGCATTAAAAAACGGTATCTTTTTAATAAGTACCCAAACTCAAATGTACAAACAGCAAGCTCTCTGGCAGCACCTGTCTGCATTTTCAGAAGAGTCTTCAGAGATAGAGCATTCAAAGGAAACCCAAAAGGCTTGACATCTAGTGTCAGCTCTACCATTTACCAGCCATGTGGTCTTGGGCAGAATATATGAAGCCTAAAGTCTCAGCTGCCTCATTTTCAAATGGGTGTAATGCTCTTCCAGTCTCCCAAAGTCTAGGGAAGAGAAAGTATGTGGAAGCTTTGCGAACAAGAAAGCACTTTGCTAACATCTACGCAGTCAACAAATACTTGCTTCAGGCCTATTAGATTCCAGGCACTGTTCCCCTTCAAGTATTATTGTCATTACCAACACTGCACCTCTTCCAGCTCAGCCATTAGGTGTCTATTTCAACGTAGACTGGTCTAAGGTCTCAAGCCAAGCTTTTGCTCACTCAGTTTTTTCCCTACTGGTACTAGTTGCTTTCCTCCATCAGGAGATATTCAATGATATCTCAGCCCTAGGAGGCCATGGGCCATGTTGGTACAAATGATGACAGGTATGACAGTTGTGGGGCCTTGTTATGGTCTGGACACAGAAAAGCTCATGTGTTGGCAATGCAGCAAGGTTCAGAAGTGGGGTATGGCTGGAAGATGTGTGTTCGTTCTCTCTCTCTCTCTCTCTCTCTCTCTCTCTCTCTCTCTCTCTCTCTCTCTCTTATGCTAAGAGTTGAGCAGCTCTCCTCACCATGTCCTGCCACCACATTGTTTCTGCCTTAAGGCCAGCCAACCATGGACTGAACCTCTGAAACTGAGCCAAATTAAACCTTTCTTCCTCTAAATTGGGTTTATCAGGTATTTTGATAGGCAATGAAAGCACTGACTAATACAGGTCTCTTGCTACCTCTGTTGCCCCAAAGGACCTGATTCTGAGAAGTTCTTAGAATCTCACTCTTCATAACCACAAGGGAAGAAAATTATTTCTCACAAGCAGGACAAAAGATGGGGCAGGTAAGCAAGTAAACAGCTGGTAAGGCTGAGTGCCTGATGGGATGTCTATATCAGGTGACCTTTACCTGTGGGATAAGTCCAGCCCAACCCTGTCTTCAGGCCTAAAGTATCTGAAGTCAGCAGCTCAGAAGCTCAGTATTCTGCCTCTTCTGCCCTGACCTTGTTCCTTGGTTTTCATCACCAGACATCTGCCTTATTCTAGGAACAATGCCTTGACTTGTGCCAGAGATTTAGCAAGTATGACCTTGAATTGTTTCCTTGGTCTAAATCCTCACCTAATAAACCATTCCACCAAGACCATAGCCCTACTTTGCTATTACTCCAAAAGAATCTCTTCATGGAGAATCTACCTCAGACCAGAGCTGAAGGAAATTCATTTCCACATTCTCCTGTGCATGGCCCAGCATCCAGCAAGTGGTAAACATGCAATAAATATTTGCAGAATGCAAAGTTTGCCCGCTGTCTGGATCACTGGAACTGACTGCTCCTGCACCCCACCCCACCTCACAGCACCTGCCTGACAGACACACCACTGCATGTGACCATGTACTCCAGCTGCTCTGCTACTCCCACAACTCCAGGAACCTGGCTGGGTCTCTGGTTCAAATCTATCTACCCTATTCCCGGTGCATCATCTTTGCCACTCAGCATATCCTAGGAGCCAAACTGCTAAACATTCTGAAGCTCCTACAATCTGAGTTAGTCCAATCTAAATACTTAGTTGGCCATCTGGCACCTTTTGGCATCACCCACTTCCCCTTGTCCAGCATGAAACTCAAGTCCTGTTCAACAAACACTACCGAACATCATGCCTAGTGTCAGGGAGGCTCTGCTTAAGATACTGAGAATAACACAGAAATGCCTTAGGTAACCAGGAAAGAAGACCTCTAGGAGTGTCTAGATAAAATAGATCAGGTTTTGGTTCTGTGAGGCTGCTCTAAACCTGAGAGTACAAATAAGAAACCTTATTTCCACTTCTATACTCTTCCAGGTCAACAGAGGAAAAGTACACATATAACACAAAAGGAAAGTGATGACCTGAGATTTAGTACTGATCTCTTCTGCTAATTTGTTGTGTGACCTCAAACAGGTCAATCTCTGGATCTCTATATCCTCATTTGTAATGCCACAGACTTAGACTTAGTTGTCCATTTCTAAAACCCTTTCTGTATCTGACATTCAGCAATTTCCCTTCTACTGAAAGGGTGGCCCTCAGACTACAGCATTAGCATCCCCTGGGAATTTGCTAGAAATGTAATGCAAACTGACTCACACCTACAGAATCCAAATCTACAACTTTAATAAGATCCAATGTGATTCTGCATGCTCAAGTTTGAATAACACTATTCTATAGCTTCTCAGAAAAACCCAGGCCGGCCTGCAGTGTGACATCTGCAAGAAGCTGGAAGAAGAATGAGTCTGTCTCGGGACTTTACCAAATGTGATTTGAAGCAGCTGGCCAGTAGTAAGGGCCAGGGAGAAATGCTGCAAGATCCTTCCAAACTCAGCTGTGATCCATAAAATGTCTCCCAAGGACTTAGAGTCTCTAAATTTGAAATCTTTAGATAAAATGACTTAAAAATACTAATTATGCACGGAAGTCTAACCATGAACCAAGCATTAGTGAAGCTGGTGCTCCTTCTGTCCTGGCATGCTGCCAGCAGGCACTGAACAGAGCTCTAAAATGAGCAGAGAGGTGACCTCTGAAACCACAGTATTTCTACCAGATGCACCAGTCTCCTGACTGGCCCTCCTCACTCACCAGAACTCCAGTCTCAGCTGGAATTCCACAGTCAAGACTACATGCAAAGGAATACTGCCTGGGCCTGGTCAGCAGGATAGAGGAGAGAGAGGGTCACAAGCTCTGGGGTCACAGTTCCACAGAGTTAGTCCAATGAGGCAGAAAAGGGAAAAGGGGAGAAATAGCAGACTAAATGAACTAGTGGAGACCAGTTTTTGGCTTAGTGACCATCTGGCTGAGAAAGTCTCACTCAGCCAAGGAGGCACTGAGATAAGCCAAGAAAGCATCCTAAGTACTGGGTTCTAGTTCTGACTCTACAACTCTGTGCTATTTGACCCTGGCCAGGCACCCATTCCTCTCACTCCTATGTCACCACTAGTCTTGACATGGGATTAGCATGGCCACGTGCAAGGCTAAAATTCAACTGCCTGTTTCCCCAGTAATGAAGAGGACAGGAGAGGCATGCGGGGGGTGGGGGGGACGGGACTTGGACTTGACTTGACTGTGCAGGCCATCCGTGAGGTGGAAAGGGTTCTCTTTCTTGAGGAGTACTCAGTGTCATGGTACCCATTTTTCATCTTCAAAGTTATACTGTGAAATATAACTTGCAACCCTTAAAGCCCAGCTCCCGAACTCCCTAATTGCACCCACTAAAGCAGTCTCTTCCATCTTGAGGATCTCATCGTAACTATACACATCACCAGGGAGCATTCCCGATGACCCAATTTCCACCAACTCTGATAGAAACCTCAAGTGGAGATCTGACTATAAAATTCTCTATATGTCATTAACTACAACTATACTCAGTCTCCAAAACCAGCCTTTGAGATCTCCAAAGCCTACACAGAATCCAAAGGAGCAAGGTGACAGGATTTCTGACCACCTCTGCTCTCCCTTCAGTAAGCTTCCTCTGTACTGTGGTGGGGATGGGGGCAAGATTGTGCAGAGCACCTGCAGAACAGGCTATGACAAGCCCACTCCTCAAGCAGGGAGAAAGGAATGCTGACCCTGATAGACCTTTCAGATTCACCTTCTCCGGATGCTTTCTCTGACCTCCAGGGCTGTGCTAGGCCCCCATGATAGCACCACACACACCACACCTTGTATCTGTCCCATAGACTATAAGCTCTGTGAGGACAGGAATGGAAAACGTGTCTTTGCATCTACAGTGGCCTGCACATAAGAGTCATAAAACAAGTGGTTTGTGTGTGAATGAACCAGTGTGTGTGTGGGGGGGGGGGGGGACAGCAAACAAAGACCAAAGCTTCATCAGTATCGAAAGACTGCCCTTCGAACTCGAACTTGTTTTGTGCTGGAGCTACTCCTCAAGCTAGAAACTAGAATTAAAAGAAAAGACCCCAAGCAGTCTGGGATATTCCAATCAGGGAAGAACTGGGGCTCAGACTGGTTTGGATTTTTTTCTGGACTGGGCTATGCTCACCTATTTCAGGTTCTTCAATGTTTTCTGCTACTCTTACCAGAATTTTGAGGTCAGAAATGTATTCCTTAGAAATGGGATACTGTTTATATTTTTTATTAAAAATTATGTGAAAGTACCTAGTACATAGTCATTGTTTAAATTGACATTTGTTGAAGCCCAATCTATAGAACTATATTTTCTCTTCGTTATGAAGTAGGAATTTTGCAAATAGTGGAGTTACAGAACCACTCTGGGCCACCCACTTTGGGGACTATAAAATCACTTAAGTAAGGCAAGCTGACTTTGGTGGAATAGCCTCTATTTTTCATCCACTTACATAACTCTGCATTGTCAAAGCGCACCAATAACTGGTGCTGTCATCTCTCAGGCCCCCAAGAAAAAACTCCTTTGGGGCTCTTTCTACATTTATTTTCAATTGTCAGATCCCCAGAGGAAAAAATCAAATCACTGTCGCTATTTCAAACTACATGCTCAAGGCAGCCACTAAGAGGATAATAGGGCAGCTCTGCTTTTGCTCTCTTTGAGGCAGGAAGACACCCCATGGCTGTGAAGGAAGGGCAGGACACGTGTGTGGACATTCAAAATATAGCAAGGAAACCCAAATCAATAGAAAGACAAGAGGAGCTGGAGGAAAAAGCTGTTTGGAACTATGAATCATTCCAAGGTAACTTATGTTATTATGTAAGAAGCAAAATGAGCTTTCAGCATTGCTACTGATTCATTGTTTCAGCCATTCATGCATTCATTCAGCAAACATTCACTGGGAAGCCATTAAATGCCAGGCTCTGTGTTAGGCAGGCAGCATAAGAAAGATTTCAAATAGCAAAACATGGGCCTACAACTGCTCACTGTGCTCCTGCCATACTAGCCTTCCTTCAGGTCTTTGTGCAAAGTTCTTTTATGCTCTGGGAGAGGTCTCCATTTAAATATTTCTTTCTCCAGGAGGTCTGACATGACTTGAACCCCCACTGAACCTGTGTTAGATTGGGGCTTGCCTGTTGTATAATCCCATTATTTCATATTTTATTTTATTTGCACTTCTGAGGATTGGACCCAGGGGCATTCTACCACTAAGCTACATTTCCAGACCTTTTTATTTTTTTATTTTGAAACAGGATCTTGCTAAATTTTCCAAGCTGGCCTTAAATTTGCAATCCTCCTGCCGCAGCCTCCTGAGTAGATAGGATTATAGGTGTGCACCACCACACCCAGCCCATCACTTCTCCTTTTTAACACTCTACAGACTCATCATTAGTCTTCTCTGTTAGGTAGTAAGCTCCATGTGGGCAAGGGCTACCTCTCCAGTGACTAGCATGGTGGCTAGAACATAGTAGGAGTTAATAAATATTTTGGAAAAAATTAATAAACTTTTGGGTTAATAGAGCAAATTATAGGCCCTGAGAAGTATAGTGAAATAAGTGTGGGTCTTAGTGTTCAACAGATTCAAATCTGAACCTCAGTTCTACCCCTCTTTAGCTGTGTCACCTTGAGTGAAGTCCCATCATCTCCCTCCTCATCCACACACACAAAAAAAATACTTCATAGAGGTGTGATGAAGATTAAATATGATGTGGGTAAGATGACTGTCACAAAGTAAATGCTCAACAAATGTTATCTACCTATCCCCATTGCACCCCCGATTCTCCTATGGTTAAGAAAGAGTTGATAAAATTAAAGAAGGGTCCCAACTGCAGGAACTTATCAAGATGGGATTCAGATGAGTGACAACATAGAAATTTAGGCAAGACTGGATGGGGACAGCAACCTGCATGATACCTTACTGACCCGAGGTCTCTAAACTTGAGTGCCTTCAATCTGCCTGACCAAAGTCCAACACTAGGCCCACACTGGACCTATAGGTAGAAACTGAATGGCTGTAGCCAGCGGGAGAAGACAGCAGGCTGAGCCCATTCCTCATGCCAGAAAATGGTCTTTGAAGAATACAGACAAAAGCATATCCAGCTTTCCTCCCAAACTTTGCCATCCACAGGTAACTTAGGGGACCATAAAGGACTACAAGTGGACTGAGTGAGGCCAGCGAGGGGAAGGCAACACAGCACAGCAGGGGCAGCACTAAGCCTAGAACCAGAAGGCACTCAGGTGCAAATGCTGCCACCCGCCAAGGTGTAACTTGAGACAACTCTTTCCCTTATCTATGTCTCACTGCACCATCAGACTTGGACGATGTCTCAGGGCCTTTAATGCTAAAGATCTGAGATTCTAAATGTATGTCAATCAGCAGTAATCATGGCAAAGGGAGAACTCTTCAATTGTGCACTCCACTGAGCTGACATTAGGCCACACTGCTCTCAATCACACATGGTCACAAGGAAGAGTTAATACAATATTTCCTGAGCCTGCTTAGTCTTTCAATTCAATACTGCACCTGTTCCTTCTGCGTTTGCAATTTACTAGATAATATCATCATTCACATTCCCTGAAACAGATACCATTTGTCATTTGCTTGGTATTTCGGGTATTTATTTCTTCCTTCCTTCCTCCCTCTTTCCCTTCCTCCTTCCTTTCTTTCTTCTTTCCCTAAGGACTACCTAGAGTATTATAAAGACTAATCAATAAAATTGACAAATAAAATTTATCCAGAAAATAATTTTATCCTTGCTTTGTTCTCATTTTAATAATAGCAATACCATTAATGAATTGCTGGCTGGCACTAAAAATCAGGGTACTACCAGAAAAGACAAGAGGGTAAAAATTTTACGTTTACTTCACAAACAAGTACTGTCACACCGATTAATGTGACCCAATCCCATAACCCGGAACCTTTGTCTTATGGAAACCCTATAAATGATACCCATGGTATCAGGCCTGCAATACTATCCACCCCCACCTAGACATATACCAAATATTAACTAAGTATCATTTAATGTGTTCTAGTCATTTCTTGGGGCTGGAGAAAGAAAATAATAAAACATAAGTACTATCCTTAAACAAAATCTGACCCTAAAGGTCAAGTGGTCTCAGCTGTGAAAGAAAAAGTGGCAGACTGGAACCCAGAAAATAGCCTTTACATGTACCAGTTTTAAATATGCCAGAAAATAGCCTCTACATGTACCTAGTTTTAAAGAATGGACTGCAAAACACTGTCCAGTGTCTACACTATAAGTGGCATAATGTTAGGCCATGGTTCTGAAAGTGTGGCCCAGGTCATCAGTACTAGTACCACCTGGGACCTGGTTAAAAATTAAACTGTCAGGGTCCCACATAGACTTACTGTATCGGCGACTCTGGTGGTGAGGCCCAGCAACCTGCATTTAAACAAGTCTTCCAATAACTTCAATACATACTTAAATTTGAGAATCACTACCCTGGAACATGCAAACTGCTGCATGCTTGCCGTGCACACAGTAGAAAACTAGGTTCTCAATTAAACCTAAGAATAACAACACTGTATTCAAAATGGGTTCTTAAATATATCTTAAATGTTGGTGATTTGAGAAAAAACAGGTTTAGTAGAGAAGGAAGAGACAGAAATGCAGCAGGGGCTGTCCATGCATGTTCAGAAGCTTCTGAGGTTCAAGGACCCAGGTCTTTTCCTGTGTGGTGCTTCTTTCCTAATATAAGCCTTTTCTGTTCCTTCAGCTAAGAGCCCAACAGTTCAGAGGGTGTTCCCACACATTCACTAAACAGGGTTCTCAGACACCACAATTAAGGTCACTAGTTTTGTTTTATTTTTTTGACTCACACATAGAAGGATGGAAAGGCAAAAAGGAAAGGAGCAATAAATGTTCCTGAGGTCACTAAATGTAAAAACGAAGGGAGAATCAACAGGAAGATGCAGAAATAAATGTGGGGGTACACATGAGAAAGAGATTGCTTAAAGTAGGACTTGTTGATCTCTGATTAACAAAAGAAAGCAGAAGACCTGCCCTAGGGGAAAAAAAAAGGTAGTGAAGGAATATTGGGACAGTTGTTGGCCTCTACCACCAGGTGGCAAAATCAACCCAGCACAGCTTAGTTGCTCTCCAGAGGCTATTGTTTTTATGTCTCGTCGTGTTTTGCTCTTGCTTGAGGGAGAATAGAGATGCAGAGCAACTTCAAGTTAGGAGGCTGAGGGCTGAGACAATATAATTAGGAAGAGATTGAGTTTTTTGCATATTAATTCAGTAACTGGCCATAATTATGGAGTATCATATTTTAAAATATAATATGTAATAAAAAGTGCCCATGATGACAGAGACTACCCTGAGTTACACATCAATCTTTACTGCAACTAAGTTTTAAAATAATTCATTTGATTTTGAAATATCTATTTTCCTGGAATGAAAGTCAATGTCAAGTTAGGTCTAATTTCATGATTCAAATGCAATTTTCCTCCAGTACACTACAAAATGTTAAATATTGAGGATGAAAATAATAATGAAAAGTCAGCTGTGCTCTAACAGCAAATTTCCTGTAGAGATGATTTGAGGTTCTACAGGTCACAAAAGAAAAGAAACTCACGGTTCATCATAAATCCATCTAAAGATGGTTCATTTCTATCATCTCTCATTTTAAATATGGGCTTAAACAACTTTCTGGGATGGAAGGTCACAAATTAAATGATATTGTTCCAATTCACTACTAGTTTCTATTGATTTTCTCTCATTTTAATCTGTATTGATAGGTTAATGTTGTCTTGTGATATCCAAATGGTAAGTGGAGGAAGAAACACTGATATGCATTGAGTTGAACTTCTGTTGGAAAGAGCACTAAATTGGGAATCAGGACCTGGATTCCTGGGTTCCAGTCACTACTGGCCATCATACTTGAGAAAGTCACCACATCTCTCTGGGGTTCAGGTTCCTCTGATTTAAAAGGAAGCAATAATATTTGCTTATCATTCACTAAATTGTTATGATAAACAGATAAGAAAACAGGGGTTGTTACTAAGAGACAGTACCTAAATTACTTTAAGTTAAAACAAGCAAACAAACCCTCTACAAAGAACAAACTCCAGTCAGTCCTCTGTTTTTGCAAGTTCTGCATCTTCAGAATCAACCAACCATGGATCAAAAACGGGGGGGGGGGGGAGTTGCATCTATACTGAATATAGACAGAATTTTCTTGTCATTGTTCCCTAACAATAGAGCACAACAATTATTTACCTAGCATTTACATTGAATTAGGCATCATAATTAAGAGATGATATAAAATATATAGAAGGATATCTGTAAATTGTATACAAATTTTACACCATTTTATATAAGGGACTTGCACATCTTCAAATTTCGGTACTGCAGGGAGTACTGGAACCAATCCTCCATGGATACTGACAAACAATTATACTTTTAAAAGTTTTACAATTAGGCAAAGAAAATATGCTGCCTTAAGAATCACAAATATCAAGGTGGGCAAGTAGAAAAACTGGAAAAGAGGCCTCAGTGTTGTTGGATCCTTAAATTTTGGATCATCAAAATAAGTGTCTTTGGATAAATTGAGTTTGAGTAATTCTGATGTTGCTATAGTTACCATAGCACCAGACAGGCCCAGTCAGTTGGGGCAATCAATAATAACCAACAACAAGTGGCTCTGCTTTTCCTATGACAACAGCCTTAAGAAAGTTTCAACTGAAAATGGTACTTCTGTGCTTATAATTCTCTGATGTATACAGCGCCAAAATGCTCAATGAATTAATAAGACTCAAGTTTTGTTCTGTTTTGTTTTGTTTTTCAGAATTAACTGAGTAATCAAAAACATAGGGATCTTGGGTTTTTTTTTTTTAAGTGTTGAGATCCTTAAATGAAAGGCATTATCTGGGTACCTATATCATTGCTATTATCCAGGAAGTAATACCAATCAAATGAGACTCTGGAAAATTTAATCTGAATATTTCTTTAGCTGCTGTATTAATAAAAAGTAATATAATACATGGTAAATATGTATTCAACAAAACAAGAGCTTTTACTCTTTCTTGATTATTATTGGATACTCAAATTCAAATAAGCCAAACCTTCCCTCAAACAATTCAGATAATACAGCTAGGTAAATATTAGTTTAGCTTGCCTCCCAGATGGTAATCCAGACAGAGTTCAATCTAGATATACATTCAGGAGAAAAAGAACTGCCTATGTCACTTAATTCACTGTACTGATGAACCCATCTTTCTGACAATTCTCCCCTAGATAAGACCCGCTTAACTTTGACAATATGTGTGTGTGTGTGTGTGTGTGTGTGTGTGTGTGTGTGTGTGTGTTACTGGGGGTGGAACTCAGGAGCCTTCTACCTCCAGGCTATACCCCCAGCCCTGTTTTATTTTATTTTTTATTTGGAAACAGATTCTCACTAAGTTGCTGAGAGCCTCACTAAGTTGCTGAGGCTGCCTTCAAACAAATCCTCCTGTCTTAGCCTCTCAAATACTGGGATTACAGGCATGCACCATCATGCCCAGCTGACAATGGTCCTCTTAAATCAAATGGGACTAGTGAAGGATCCCCAACTAGGAAAATCTTAATGCAAAACCTCATAAAGACCCCTTTATACTCTGGCAATTTCAAAACAAACAGATCTCTAGTACTCAGATTACATAGCATTTGTACCCATGGGAGAAAAATCACAGGCCAAAAGTATAACCTCAATCAAATGAGTTCCCAATAAAATTGCATATTCAAAAATTTTATCCTAATTTTATTTTTGCATCACAAATGAAATTATTTTAAAAATGAAAACTTCATCTACCATTTCACCACCTCTTACCACACCACATCTTCTTTTTCATCAATCAACATTTCCTTCAAATTCATATCTGAGCACAGATTTTTACTCAAAGACATGACCTGTACCAAGTATGTATGTATATATGTATGTATTTATTATTTTGGGTGCTAAGGATTGAATCCTGGACCTTGTGTATGCCAAGGACCAGCTCCACCACTGAGCTGCACTCTCAGTACCCACACTTAATTTAGAGAAAGCTTTCTGATCTGAAACTAAGTGCTATAGAGCGCTAGTGCTCCTCAGATGCACCTTAGGAGCTACTGCCAAGAGGAGACTTGCCAGCAAGCAGCCAAGTAGTAACGATTCATCCTCCTACCCCCCAGTTCCCTATCCCTATTCCTCATCCAATCAGAATAGTCACATTTTTATCTGTTTGGGATTTTGAGGTTTTATATAAAACCTTATTTGAAAATAAAACAAAAAATGGTTCCACTACTAAGCATTTAAAAACTAAGAATGTGTAGAATCATGAAATTCTAGAACTGGAAAGAATCTTACAGCACAAATGATTTTATTGTAGGGATGCTAAAAAGAGACCTTAAGAGAAGAAAGACTTGCCTAAATTTATACAGGCAATTAGGAACCAGAATTAGATCTCAGGTCTCTATCCCCAACACAAAGGCCTATTCCGAATCCAGGAACTATTAATATTTACCAAATGTTTCTATGTGCCAGGCATTGATTTGAGCATTGAAAAGAAATGACAGATGATAGATAGATAGATAGATAGATAAACAAACAGACAAACAGGAAATCCTGCCATTGTGATGCTTATAGTTTAGTAGAGGAAGATAAATAATAAACACAACAAATGAGTAAATAATATATCTTAGAAGGTACTAAAACAAAAGGGATGCAGGCACTAAGGTGAGGGGTTACAAATTACAATCAGTGAATTTCCATTAAACACATTGCCATTAAGTATTTATGTACCTTAAAAGAATATGTGTGTATGTGCTGTTACTCTCATTAATTCAAGCTCACTAAATCAGAAGAGGAAATAATCTAATGGTAAGTCTATCTGAAATTTCCCAGGACTACATCTATTTTGCTAAAATAGCATACAAAGCAATTAGTATAATATAACAAGCAGGATGTTAAATCTATTTGGTAAAAATATTAAACAGAACCTGCGGAGCACACATGAACATGATATTAATTGCTGTGCTTGGCTCTAGGAGAAGCCAAGAATGTGGCAAAGAGAGAAGTGAGGAGATTTGTCTGCCAGGTTTCCTCTGCTGGGTGGTACTGGAGATGATTGAGGATTCTGAGCCTCAGTTTCCTTATCTGTAAAATAAGGGAGCCAGACTAGATATTCTCTGATGGTTCCATGCTATCATTCTAACAGCAAAACCTTCTAGTGTATCAAAAGTATGATATAAGGATTTAGTAGTCATATCAGCATCATCATTTGAACTCAAAGTAACTCTAATAATAACACATTACTTTTATAGAGTTCTTCACAGCTTTCAATGTATTTTCACATGCATTATTCTCATCTGACATCTAATACAACAGCCCTTTTTTCATGTTCTAAAAGGAAGGCTGGCCAGTCAGTCAATCCAAGGTAATAGGAAGCTTTGTATTCTCTACGGCCTAACACTGGCCCAGGTGTAGTTTTGGCCAAGGAAACCAGCAAGCACCTCACACAATATTTGAGAGTTAGGGCTGCCATTCGATAGGGTTGAGGATGGCAAAAGCACATGGGATACCTTTAAAAGACATTCCTCACCAGGCGTGGTGCCGCACGCTTGTAATCCCAGCATTTAGGAGGCTGAGACGGGAGGATCCGGGTTCGAGGCCAGCCTCAGCTACTTAGTGAGGCATTCCGCAACTTAGTGAGACCCTGTTTCAAAACAAAGAATAAAAAATAGGGCTGGGGGTATAGCTCGGAGGTAGAATACCCCTGAATTCAATCCCCAGTACTAAAAACAAAAACAGAAACACACATTCCCCATTTGGGGGTCACAGGGACTCTTCAAATGAGGTGTTTCAAACACCCTGGCACTTGCTACTATACCAGCAATGAGCACAGGGATTGAGGACTAGAATGCAAACTTTAAAAATTCTTGCCATACTAAATATATGTCAAGAGCCTTTAAAAAAAAAATCTATATCCACCCAGGCATGGTGGCACATGCTTGTAATCCAGTACTTAGGAGGCTGAGATAGGAGGATTGCAGGTTCTAAGCCAGCCTCAGCAACTTAGTGAGACCCTGTTCCAAACTACAAAAAAATCAGGAGGTTGAGGGTGTAGCTCAGAGGTAGAACACCCCTGAATTTAATCTCTAGTACCACACACACACACACACACACACACACACACACACACACACACACACACAAAAGCTTTCTAGCAGTCAGAACTACTCTAAAATTGAATCTCTGGAGAGAGGGCTCAAGACATCACTGTGCAACATGGCCCCCGATTAGGTTAGCCTTTAGGAAACTGGAATTCTAGAGCCCTGTGTGAAATCTCCCCACCCACAGGATGTGCCCTACATTGTTGGCAAGGCAGGACTCGGTTGGCCCCATCTTTCCTGCCTAATGTCCTGATGCTCACTGTCATGCACTGTTAGAGGTAAAGCAAGTAGTCAGTGGCCAAGAAAACTGGATCCTCTGGGAAACAAACCCTAGCAGCCAAAGGCCACTATGGCCTTACCAGCTTCTAATATCCAAAGTGGCAAGGAAAACGGGTCTATGGCTTCTGCTACTGGATCTAGGGTATCACATTCATGGTTACTTCCCTAAAGACCTAAACTGGTCCTAAGGCATCACTCTGCAGCTGTGGCCCCAGGTATGCAATAAGAGAGGAAAGGAATAAAGTTATTTAAAACAACTTTCAGACATTTTTGTTCACCCCATTAATTTGGCCCACTGTTTTAAAAGACAATGTACCTGGGTAGGGATTAGGTGTGGTCACAATATAGTATAAGCACTTTAACTTATATCTATATCCCTGAAGGTATGTGCGCATGTGTGTATATGTGTGTGTGTGTGTGTTACTGAGGTTTTAACCCAGGGGCATTTTCCACTGAGCTATACTCCTAGCCCTTTTATTTTTTTATTTTGAAACAGGATCTCAATAATTTGCTTAGACTGGCCTTGAACCTATGATCCTCCTGTTTCAATCTCCCAAGTACTGGGATTACAGGTGTGTGTCACAGGAGAAATGAGGCCCAAAAAAGGTAAAGTAGAAAGCTGTTGGCAAATTGAGTCTAGAACCCAAGTGTCCAGATCTCCAGTTCAAAGTGCTACATCACAGAATCCCTGGCTCTCCAGGTGTTCCAGCAACTGATATTAGGAGCAGCGCCAGACTCTTCCACCTCCTACGGATCCTGGGCATACTTTTCCCAGGATTCAGGGTATTTTAGTCATTAAGTTCTCAGTGACAGAGATCAGGAGAAATGATGAATTTCACATTTGGGACTCAGGAATAATTGATAGTGGGCAAACAGAAAAAATGAGACATTATAGTATATATGAGTATACTGGGCAATATAGAATTGAAGTTCTATAAAGAAAGTGACAAATAGCATCTAATGCTAAGTAGATCCATGAACAAAATAGTGATTATCTATACTGCTCAACAGAGCAGGGATCAGAAGAGGATGAAGTGAGGGAACGAATGGATATTAGGAAAAGATAATCAATTTCTGCCCAGTTTCTTGGTCCTCCTTACCTTGGCTGTAGACTTGCAATCAGACAGTAAAGTGTTGGGGGACAGCATAACAAATGTAATAACCCTGAGAGAGTGAATGACACATTCTGGACCACTTCTTTAAGACAATGACTCTATTACTTGGGGAAGAGGAGCAGAGGCTGGTGTGCTATATTTTTTCTACCATTCCATATTTTCATCTTCACAGAAGATAAAAAAGAGGCAGGGCAAGAGGAAGAGAAAGAAAGCTTAGGGTAGAGGAAAGAAGAATTGAAGAGCATATTTTAATAGTAAACCAGCCCAATGACAGAGCTGGAAACATATGGTTTTTTCCTACTACATTAAAAAGGAAAATGAAGCCGGGTGTGGTGGCACACGCTTGTAATCCCAGCATTCAGGAGGCTGAGACCGGAGGATCCGGGTTCGCGGCCAGCCTCAGCTACCTAGTGAGGCACTCCACAACTTAGTGAGACCCGGTTTCAAAATAAAGAATAAAAATATAGGGCTGGAGGTATAGCTCGGAGGTAGAACGCCCCTGAGTTCAATCCCTAGTTCTGCAAAAAAGGAAAATGGAATTCATTATTCTGGTTTCTATCCACCCACTCACCTCTCTCCACCTCTTTCCCTAGACTACCTGTTTCCAACATAATGAAGTATCAAGGTAATCCAGGCAAGAGCACTTGAGAAGATGATAGACAGAAGGATCTACCTCTCCTAGCCTCATTTCTTGCACTGGAACACTCTAAGCTGCCTGCCATGAGTCTTCTCAGCTGGGAGGGCTGCAATTGACAGTGAATTAATTTGGGCATTTTAATGCACAGAAGCTGAGGTGCTACCTCGCTGCATGAATACAGTGTGCAGCTGGTTCTTCTGGATCATCCAGGTGTGTCAGGGCACTTGAGGCAGCATGACTCTGAGGGATGGGGCAGGGGGGTCATGAGCCAGTAAAGAACAAAGACACATGGAATATTCCAAAAGTACAAACACAAAGAAAAGGCCAACCTCTGTGCCAAATCCATAGCTCAGTGGAACCCCGTCCATCTGGCTGCAGATGGCTGTTCTATTCTAGACCTGGCCATCCCCCTTGAGAAAACCTCTTCAGTAATGGTGCCATCAGTCCCATGCTCAATTTTCACCTAATGCTCAGACATCACTAGGATGTGTAACTAAAAACACCATAGAGATTCCTAGCGATATTTGGGAAGGAGTAGGAATAGTTATTTACTTTATTTTGAACTACTCGTTTTATTTTGAGTTAAAGGTGTTAATTGCAGAAGAAAGAGCCCCAGAAAAATCTTTCTAGTAAAACAGTGTGCTCTGCAGCCTGGTTCTTCCCTCTCTCTTCCAGCTAGCAAAGAAAAGAAAAGCTGAATGGGAAGGTGTCTAACAAACCAATTGGGCTCATTCTAGTAGGTTAAATAGGGAAGTCAAAAGAGCACTTTTCAGACCAAAAAGAGAAGTCAAAAGGAAATCCAAGCCACCTTGCACCCTCAGCATTTATCTCTTCATGGGCAAAATACCAGTATCCTAGGATGCTAACAGGGCCACCTGGGAAAAGACAGTTACACTACAAGTCAAGATCCTGGGTGGCAGCCCAGTTCTCATTGACCCGCTATGCATCCTTCAGCCAGGTGCTTAGCCTCATTGAGTTCCAGTGTCTCTGCGTGTAAAACAGGGACAATAATGTACACCTATTATTATTGGCTGAAACAAATGAGACAGTGTATAAGTTGAATGCTAGGTAAGAAATCCCTCAAATAACATCAGTTTCCCACCCTCTGCCCAATCTTACATACTCATATCTTGGGGAAAAAAATGGTGATCAGTCTTGAGAATATCTTTCGAGTTTGCCTTCAGCTTCATACTATAGAAAGCACATGCAAAGGCTGAGATATGAACCACTGCCCAAATTCAGACCACCCACTGCTCAAGGCAGGGTTGAGGTCACTGTACTTCTGCAGAATTGTAGCCAAAAGCATTAGAAACAAAAGTTTTTCTTTTTTGTTTTAAATGGTTTACTTCTCCCGAGTACTTATTTTGAAATTTTCAAGCATACAAAAAGACCTAAATAATTGTACAGTAGAAGCTCATATTCCTACACCTAGATTCTACAATTGACATTTTGCCATATTTGCTTTATCACTTATAGAGCCATCCTCTCCCCATTCACAACCCATCTTTTTTGTGCATTTCAAAATAAGTTGCAGACGAGATCGGGCGCGTTCAGGGTGGTATGGCCGTAAAAGTCAATCACTAAACTGACCTTGAGAAGGAGGGAAGAGGAGGGAGTGGGGTGGGAATTGGGGAAGGGTTAAATGAGAAATGTGTGCATGGATGTCTTTACCTATACTAACTTGTACCTAACAAAGATGTGTAATTACAATGCACCAAATAAGGGAAAGATGAAAAAAAAAAAAAAGATTTGTTAAAGTTACCCCCGGAGATTTTGGATCTACGTAATGCGGAGCCCACTTCTATTAACCTGGCAGAAACAGCTAAGACATCTGTAGATCGGCTCCAAGCCTTGGTCACTACCTGGCCCTCGTTTACCTCTTTGCTAGGAGGTGTTATCATAGCAACAGCAATGGTCATTCTAGGTTTATGCAATCTACCACTTGTTGTACGCCTTGTGATCAATGCCTATGTTAGTATATGAGCAGATTTACATGGAATAAAACTGCAAGCACTGCCTCGCACAGGGCCTGGTAGTCAATGACGGGTTCGATTTTCTCAGGGCAAATCAACCTAAGACAGGGCTCGTTGAATGACTCATC
>PVLC010027073.1:0-22186 GCA_004027655.1 Graphiurus murinus
GAGGAGGAGGAGGAGGAGGAGGAGGAGGAGAGAGAGGCATTAGCCGAGACATCAGAAGAATAAGAAATGGGATGGATGGGTTCAGCTGGACATTCTGGGTGGCCAGTAGTATTGAAAAAGAATCTCGTGACCTATACACCAGAGAAATAGAAAGAATTACTCTACTTAATTTGCCTTGCTGTAAATTGGAAATTTCATATCCTGGATTTATTTAAAGTGGGGCTATTCCTTCTCTTCATTATCTTGGGAGTTATGAAGTCCCCATGAAAGACTCCAGGGAATGGAATCAGCCACCACCCATCACCAGCGAGGCTGGGGCGTGTGTGTCTCCTTCAGGATGGGCTTGCAAGAGTCCAAAAAGTATTCACTGAGGCTCAAGCAGAAAGGAAAGGATTTGTCCCAGGGAAATCACTCAGAATCCAACTGTTCCGAAAGGATAAATTCAGCCCCCAGGTCTTCGTCACCTTCGGGACCCGCTCCCCACGGCTAACAGGCAGGATCTCCTGGCCCCAATTTCACAATCCCTGCAGAGAGGATTTGATCAGCAAAGGTGGTGTGTAAATCAATTTGACATAAATCAAATCCTAATTTGAATGCTCTAGGGGCCAGCTGCTTAAATATTTAACAGAGGCTTTAAAAAAAAAAGCTGAGCACAAAATCCTTTGTGCAATGCAAAAGATCGAAGCCTAATCAAAGACAAGTTGACCATCCCTGGGTGGGAGTAATGGGAGTCTGGGGTGGGGGAGGGGCCACCTGCAAACCCAAGCCTGCTCACTCCTTTCTTCCAGCCCTTATGGGTGAGAAAGGAAATCTAAGTAAGTCCCTGAAGTTTCCTGGAGTCTGAATTCCCTGGAGCATTTCCCCACCACCCACCCAGCTCAGCTGCATTTGTTGTAATTGTTGGCTCTCAGCCGGAAACCTCAAATAACAGCAGCTTCTCACAACAGCTGCCTTTCATCCTGTTACCTCCCCCAATAACACATTTTACTCACTTTTTGCCCCACCTTTCCTAAGTGCACCATTCTCTGTTCATGGACAGTTGGCTTCCATCTCCCTGGGTTCAAACTGCTTTGCTGAGCAATGAACGAATGCTTTGCCCGCCAGCATCCCCTCTCTGCCCCTTTCTGCCTGTCTCATTGGAGGAGTAGTCTCTGTGGTTATGGATCGTTTCAGAACTAGAAGGTGGGTGTTTGAAAACACGAGGAAATACCAACAAGCTTAGAGGATGGCAGGGAGGCCAGGAGCCCGGAGACTGTGATCTGATGGCTTTGAATCCTTGAGGAGGTCTGGGGTGCTTTGAGAAGACGGGAAGCTCTGGACACTTTTCCAGAACTATCATGCACATGCAGTAGCACCAGGGCTGCAGAGCCTTTGTATGAGTCAGGGAAGGGAGCCACATTCCCTGGGGACACAGTTGTCACTTATCCCTTCAAAAGACTATGTAAGTCAGCTTTCTGCTACTGTGATAAAATACCTGAGATAATTGACTTAAACAGAGAAAAGGTTTCTTTTGGCTCACAGTCTCAGAGGTTTCAGCCATGATCACTTCATCCTGTTGCTTTGGGCTTGTGGTAGCACAGTACATCATGGCAGAAGTGAGAAGCAGAGGGTGCCATTTACCTCACAGTGACCAGAAGGCAAAGAGAAAGAGTTAGGAAAAGACTGTGTTGTGTGTGTGTGTGTGTGTGTGTGTGTGTGTGTGTGTGTGTGTATTACGAGGGATTGAAACCAGGGGCATTCTACATCTGAGCTACACTCCCAACCCTATTTTACTTTTTTCTTTTGAAACAGGGTCTTGCTAAGCTGCTGAGGTTGTCCTCTAACCTGTGATCCTCCTGTCTCAGCCTCCAAGTACTTGGGATTACAGGCATGTGCCACCATGCCTGGTGAGGCTAGCTTCTTAATTTTCCCTTCACCCCCCCCCAGCCCCCCACCTAACTTCCACTAGGCCCGCCTCCTGAAAGTTCTACCACCCTGCAATAGCACCGTGGGCCGCAGACCCAGCTTGGAACATGTGGGCTTTGGGGGCATCCAAGACCCAAACTGTAGCAGCGCCCCAGTGCAGGTGTCCCCTGGATACCTGAGGGGGTGGTCCTGTGCGGACCCCCACCAGTCTTCTCTTCCCTTCAACTCAGAGAGGGGACCTGGGAGCCCCCAAGGTCACACAGCGAGTCGTTTACCTGCCTGAGTCCTGACTCTTCTTATTTCATCCCCCACTTCCCATTGATCTTCTCCCCCACCTCCTGATTAAAGAGCCCACCAGTTATGCTCAGTCTACTCTGAGGCAGATAAAAATCTGTTGTCTAAATTTCTAAATTAAATCCTTGTAGAGGAGGCCTCACTGAAGTGTTGGTAAACCTAGGAGCCCCAGGCGGGGAGGAGCGCTTCCTTCCTCTTATCAGCACCATCTGGGCTGAATGATCCATTTCCAACAGTGCAAAGGAATGAAATCATGACAAGGCTGAGTCCTCCTGGGGGGGAGCGAATCCGGAGCTGGCGCCATTGAAAAGGTGTCACTGGGAGGGGGCAGGCTGTCCTGAAGAGGAGCATTCAGGTGTGTTAAAGACAGCCCCGGTGTGGAATCGCAAAGGAATCGCCCAAAATAGATGAGATTTCTCCTGGTGTAATTGCCAAAGGAGCTGGTGAAGGGCTTTATACTGAGAGCACAGGAAGGAAAGAGTTGGAGGGGGGATTTTATTTTGAAGAAAGAAGGAAAGAAGGAAGGAAGGAAGGAAGGAAGGAAGGAAGGAAGGAAGGAAGGAAGGAAGGAAGGAAGGGAGGGAGGGAGGGGGTGGTCTCTTTCAAGAAAACATGGATGAACAGGAAGAGGATGAAGAGGAAGAGGAGATGCAGATTCACCGATGGGGCGCTCTAGGGACAGCAGGAGAGTGACTCCTAGAGACGTGGCGGAGAGGGGTTGGGTTCAGCTGGTCGTCTGGTACCCTTGGCTCATGATTCCTTTCTCTGAGCCTTAGCTTTTTCATCTGTAAAATGAAAATGAGTGAACTGCGTAATATGCGGCAACAGTGATGGATCTTATGAACTTAGTGTTGAACAAAGAAAAGCACAAAGCAACACCTGCCGCATGATTCCATGTTTACTCAGCCCCAACACAGACAAAACTCACCTGGAAGTCAGAGGCACCAGGAGAGGGAGAAGAGAAAATCGCCAAAAGTGGGCTCGGAAGTGGGTGGCATTTCTGGGCACTGACGATACTGTTTCATAACCTGGTGAGAAGGGATTACATTCTACCTTCATACTTTGGGCATTTTTTTTTTTCTTAAGAATGTCATAGTTTACTTAAAAAATCACTGAAGAAGAAGAGAGGAAAGAACTACCCTGTGCTCACAGTGCTCCATCAGAGGGACCGCCCATCTTAGAGGAAATAGAACATGTGGGCAAATAACTATCTACAATTCAAGGCAAAAAATAGGAGACTTTTCAAGAAAGGCAGAAGGACCATCAGGAGTGGTAGGAGCCTCAGCTCGGGGAGGGCCTGCTTTCACGGGGTAGGTTCAGAGAACAAGGACCTGGGACACCTCGAGTTAGCTGAAGGCAGAAGCCATGACCAGCCGGAACGTCCCCAGGACCCAGGCCGAAGCCGGGAGAAAGGACTGTGTTTATGATGAACAGAAGCTAGTAGAGAGGGATGTGTTTGTGTCCCAGTCAAAAGAGAAAAAGGCTTGTCTTACTTCCCTGATAGAGAAATCACCACTCAACTCTCTGATGAGGATTTCGTGTTTATTTGCTCACTTAAGACTTCCTTTATTGAAATCCGCCCTGTGCTGGGCACTGGTCTAGGGGCTAGAGACCCAACTATAACCACAGCCTCTGCCCCGGGGCCCCAAATTCTCTGTGATAGTTTCAGACAAAGAGAAGATTTCCACTCGCCTCTCTTCAGAGGGAGCCGGTCCCTGGCAGCGGGAACACAGAATGGTGGAGGGAATGTGACTTTAACAGCTCGCCAACCCCTCGGGCGGGGGCCTTGTGCGCATGGAAGCCGCCTCTGCGTAAGCCCCTGCTTTGTGTGCACTGGACTCCGAACATCTCCTGTGTGTCCCTGTGTCCCTCCCCTCACAGGCCCCTTGTCAGCTTTGATCTTTTAATCCAGGATTCACCAAAGCATGATTGACATGCATTTAAAGCAAACCTCCCTGGGGCTGAGGCCTGCTCCTGTCTAAAGCCAGCATGGACAAGCAGCCGGCTCTCTAAGCCTGATCTTGGGGCCTGCGGATCTTTCCCAATCCCTCTACATCCAAATCAGGCTGTAAAATGTGTGTCTTTGAAGGCCATCGTAGGGATTCTCTGTGTCTCCCCGGCCACGTCTTAGGGACATTAGTCTGCAAGCACTTATTGAGTGCCGGGTCCTATTCTGGGTACTGGTCACACAGGGGAAACGAGAGCTTGGTCCTGCTGCACCATTGCCTGCATTCTGTACAGGGAGACACCTGAGTCAAAAATTGTGACGCAAGCCAGGCATGGTGGTGCACACCTGTAATCCCAGTACTTGGGAGGCTGAGACTAGAAGGTCACAGGTTCAAGGACAGCCTCAGCAAAGTAGTGAGACCCTCAGCAACTTAGTGAGACACTGTTTAAAAGAAAAAAATTATAAAAAATAAAAAATAGGGTTGGGAGTGTAGCTCAGATCTAGAATGTTCCTGGGTTCAGCCTCCAGTACCAAAAAATAAAATAAGATAACAAATTGCAATGTGTACTGACTAGTGCTTTGATGGGGGTCTCCGTCAGTGTTCTGAGCTCTGATAGAGAGACACACATACCTTAAGGTATATGTGAGTGTGTATTTGTGTGTGTGTGTGTGTGTGTGTGTGTTGTGTGTGTGTTTGTGTGTGTGAATGTAGGGGGAGAGAAAATGAAGAATTCCAGGAGAAATGGCAGTTCCACTGAGACTTTGGTCAGACACGGAGTGTAGGGAGGTGCGGTGTTGGGGCAGAGGAGTGGCATGTGAACAGACCAGTAAGTCCGAGGAAGGTGCCTGTACTTCAGGATGGTTGGAGCACCTAGGGTGAGGAGTAAGTGGTGAGAGGTGACGCTGGACAGTCCAGATCACAGAGGTGTGCTGGCTCAGGTCCCTCCAGACGCAGAGGCCAGGATTATGATACAGTCGTGCATCAATCAGCGACAGAGATGTGTCTCAATAATGTGTCATTAGGCAATCGATCCTCCTGTGAACGTCACAGAGCGCGCTCACACCAACCCAGACCTACAGGCCAATCACGGACCTGGTCTCTTGGTTGCTGAGCCAGCACGAGACGTGCAAAGCCCCTGCCCTCGTAACACAACTACTGTTTCATGGTAAACTTTTTTTAAAATTCTAAGTAGAAGTACACTCAAAAATAGTAATTTAAAATATAGTAGATACATAAACCAGTCACATAGTTGTTTATTATCATTATCATGTCTTATGGCCTGTATGTAATTATACGTGCTAAGTTTTTGTGCAATGCGATAGATTTGTTTATAATCACCAAAAGCACATTAGGAATACGCCATGCCTCCACATTATGATGGCATTGATACTGCAGGGTGACATAAAATTTTCTACTCCCTTATAATCTTGTGGGACTACCATTCCATATGTGATTCATTGTTGATGGAAATGTCACTGTGTGGTTCATAACTGCATAAGGACTTTACTAGAGGAACTGCCTGAGAGGGAAATGGAAAGGGAGACTCAGAGATCAGAAGACCTCCACACAAATGACCGGGCCTTGAGCAAAGGACAAAGGAGAAGAGGATTGGGTGGGAGCATCGCAGCCCACCATGCAGTCTGAGGAAGGTCCAGCAAGGTTCCTGGGGAGCCCTGGAACCAAAAGCAGCAATGCAAGGAGTCTTATGTGTCTCTGCCTTAGCATCCTGGCCACCCCCAGCCATCGTCTGGAAGCAGCCTGTGGGAACTATGACCTTCCACAAAGTCAGGACTCAGCACGGAGGCCCTGGGTCAATCGTGATCCCTGTGGTTACAGATGTGGGAGATACACTTGCAAGCCCACCACAGTGGGGTTTGATTTTATTCTGGGGAGAATGGGAAGCCACAGAAGGTTTTTAAAGCAATTTGTGTTATAAAAAGCAAAAACATCACTCTCGTGGTTGTGGAGGAGATGGGTAGGAATAGATCAATAACACAATTTGAAAAGAAATTGTGGGTGGAAGGGTTGCAGAGGCTCAGGAGAGAGGTGATGCTGACCTAGAATTGGTGGTGACAGGATCATATGGACAAACTGAAGGTATCTTAAGGGGGCAGGTACTTAGAACTCAGTGACTGTACATGAGCAGTGAGAGGACTCGGGATGACGGCAAGGTCTCTAAGTGTCTTTTGTGTGTTACAGGGCGTGTGGTGCAATGATGTCTTGTAATCACCCAAACACCTTGTAAACTTGGTTCTAGACAATGGCATCATCAAACTCCCAGTTCATCCCCACCCACCCAGAAGGTCAGCCTAAACTAACAGTGGCAATCCCTTTCTCACGCCTGCAATTGTTTTAGGACTGGGAAGTCTGCTGAGTGGCTTTGGGGAAAGAATTCTCTTTACCCAGGAGTTATATTGTGATGATCTCTTTCTTTCCCTGGACATTCTGGTATCTGAGTCTGTGTGGGCCATCTGCCATCTTGGAATCACCAGAGAGGCAGCCTGAGGCATAGCCCTCCCAACAGAAATGGGAGAGCAAGAAGGTGGGAAGAACCTGGGCTTTGAATGACAATGTGATCCACTGAATAAGATTACCCTGATCCTTCCTGATCACAGGACTTCTTGGAATTGATATCACATGTTTTCTTATGCTTTGCACCAATTTGAGTCAGGATTTCCTGTTTTTAGACTCAGACAAAGGATCATCTTTGTTTTATTGATAAAGAAATAGAATCATTTTTTTTTTTTAAAGAAATGGAACCTTAAAAGACCCTGGGCTGGTAAATGGTAGAATATGGACAAAATGCTGGGTCTTTCTACAGAATCTCTTCCCTCAGCCAATTTTCCTTTTCAATGTCAACACAAGTCATCTGATTATGAGAAAGTCAGAAATCTTAATTTATGGAACAATGAAAGCCATATCTACAAGCATTAATTGTGCCCTTCCTGTTTAACTTGTAATATGCAAATTATTGTGAAGGGCATAATTGATCTAAATATCAACCCTGCTTTTGAAGAGTTTATGACATAACAGAGGTAAAATGAACACCATTGGAGACCTTAGTAATAACTTTGTGAGGGGCATGTATCATACATTAGAACAATGTGAGGGCACTTATTATACATTAGAATAGCAAGTATTCTATCTGTCTTATCATGGTTTATTCCTCACGGCAAACACCAGAGCACTTATTACCACTATCATTATCTCCACATCAGAGACACGGAGGCACAGAGAGGATATTAACTCACCCAAGATGACAGGACTTGTATAAACGGAATTTAGAGCAATTCCAGTCTGACAGCAGAGCCTGCACTCTTAACCACTGTGCTACACTGCATCCCATCACAGAGATTAATTAATGCAAACCAGCCTCGAGCTCAGTGGGGTCCGTACAGGATCCTAATAGCAGAGATCCTTAGATACACACGTGCAGAGGCTTTGCGTGTGTCTTTGCTTATCTTTAGCAGTCCTCACACTTTGAGCAGGAATTGGAATCACCTGGAAGGCTTGTCAAGCCTCAGATTGCTGGGCCCCATCCCTGGAATTTGGTACAGACCTGGGGTGGGGGATATTGGGATTTGTATTTCTGACAAATTATTAGGTGATACTAAATGTCTGGGGATCTCATTTTTGAGCACTGCCTTAGAATAACTCTGTGAAGGAGGAATCGAGGTCCCCATTTAATAGATGAGGGAACAGGTTTAGAGAAGCCACCTCATCTGCCCACACCGGCAGTCATAAATACCAGAGCCAGAATTGAACCTGGTGCAGCCTGACTCCAAATTCTCTACTTATTGCACCATGCTGCCCTCAGATATGAATGTACCCCAAACTCAGGAGGAGAGAGGGCTGTGTGCTGGCATTCTCAGGGAAGGCTTCTGGTGGAAGAAAAGACACTGAAGGAAAATGCACTTGAACCAGCTGTCCCAGGCCATGGACGTGCACAGAGAACACTGGTTTTCCCAAGCCCATGGCTGCACAAACCCCTCGCTTGGGTTTGTATGCAGGGAGACTGATTGGAATGAGGCTGCATGTTGGCATTGCTCCAATGATGGGCGGCCTGGGGGAATATGTATCCTGGAATAGGAACATGTTAGGGATCTCAGAGGCAGGAAGGCACTGAGTAAGAAGCTGCCGCTAGAAATAGTAAACACAAGTGGAAAAATGCTACACCCCCAAAGACGGACAGCCTATAGCATCTTTCCCAAGAAAGAGGATGGCCAGGCATTTCACCGTCGCCATCGCTGCAAGTGAGAAATGGGGGACACAGCTTGATGTGCTCCCAGCAGAGCCGGCTCCCTTATTCCCATTCTAATTTCCTTAATCAAAGCAAAGGACAAGGATGATGATTTCTCCTTTGTCACTGAGTGAAAAATGGTATTATTGTCAAAGTGATTGAAGGCCCTGGGAACGTTAAGCCTCTGGGAAAGATTCAATGAAGACATGAAGACACAGGCCTTGTGAGCAAACATCTCGAAAACGATATGCAGAGGAGGTTTGTTCTGGGTGGTTGCCGAGATTGGAAGTTGGGCTAATAGGTGAAATTCCCAACAAAGAAAGAACGTGCTTGTAATTCTTCATGTCTTCTGTTGACCCAGTTATGGGGTCACAGAACATCCATCCATACGGGACCCACTGTGATGTGTGCCAGGGGTGGTAACGGGGTTGGTAAATCAAGCAATCTAGTTTTTGTCTTCACAGTTAGCTGAAACCCATGTTGTTACAACTCAGGCTTAGTTTTCAAGTATTTTGAGAGTTTTATCAGTGAAGGAAAATGCGGACTGTCTTCGGCTAAGTCTTTCTCCTGCACCCTTCCTTCTTCCTGCAGTGATAACATACACCTGGGTTGTAATGACACTTCCCGAAGATGCCAACGTCATGTCACTCAGAGCCCTTTCTCCTCCAGAGAGTGAGAGCTTTGGATTAAGCGCAGACATCACCTGGCCAGGGGCACAGGAAGCAGACTGCACCAGGTGTGTGTGGTCGACACTCATTCTGATGTGGGAGAGCGTATTTCTCAGTGAGAATGACCTCTCAGCTAATGGCTCATCCCTCAGGGACCCGGGCAGCTGTCCCAAAGCGTTTCTGAAGTCACAGGGAAAAAAATATCTCCACCAGCCATTCTCAAGCTGTGGAGCATTTCAGCTTTCTAATAGGGTCATTAGCTGGGTAACAGATCAAACGCAACAGTGACAGAAGGGCAGAGTTGACTGAGACATGAGAAAAACGCACAGTGATTCTGCACATTCTTTCAGAACACATGTTTTCCTCAAAATTCCCTCTGCTGCCCTGCATCATGAAATGTCAGAAACCAAGGAGTTTGGGGACGGCAACTCAAAGAACGGGGAGTGTGCCACAGGATGAGAAGAACCTGCACCCAGGGCGATGACAGATTTCCAGAAAGCAGAGAGCTAATCCTGTAGAGCTGTTGATGATATCCCGGGACGCTTCTAAATGCACCCTCTGTGATTCCCTAAGCCCAGGAAACCAGGCAGAAGGATTTGTGAGAAACGAGAGACCGTGTTCTAAACAGAAAGTTTAGTTCTGGCTTAGGAATTTATTCCATTGTTGACTTGCACTAATTAGCCTTGCTTTCTGAATACAAACAAAATAATAATACATGTCCATTGTAAAAAGTACAGAAAAAAAGAAAAAATACCCCAAATCCCATAATGTTAAGATAAACCTTGTCAACATCTAGTATACCAGCAGTCTTTTTTTTATTCATACTTTTACATTTCTCTTGCAAAACTAAAAATTGTATTTTATAGTTTTATAATTTTTCTCACTTAACAATAAATATATCATGACATTTTCCCATATGGCAGTATTTTTCATGAATGCTATTTTAATGTCTTTATTGTATGAATGTATTAGGTTGAAACATAAAATTAGTGATAGTTGACCTTTTTGATCCTACAAAAATGATTTCATATGGTTCATTTGTATTATAATCGATTTCTCTAGATTTATATTCATTGACATTTAAACTGATTTCAAATATCCTCAATTATAAAAATATTTGTGCCAGGCGTAGTGGCACACACTTGTAATCCCAGTTCTTGGGAGATCGAGACAGGAGGATTGCAGGTTTGCAGCCAGCCTAGCTACTTAGGCCCTTTACAACTTAGTGAGACCTTGTTTCAAAATAAAGAATAAAAAGTAGGTCTGGGGTTATAGTTTGGAGGTAGAATGCCCCTGAGTTCAATCCCCAGTACTGCAAAACAAACAAACAAAAATTTGCAGTGAACTTGTATCCAGATCTTTGCACATGAATTAGTTTTCTTATCACTGTGACCAAAATACTGATAAGAACAATCCAGAAAAGGAAAGGTTTACTTTGTCAAAGTTTCCGAGGTTCGTCGGTGTCCATCGTCAGCTGTCCCAAGGCAGAAGCACCACAGTGCAAGGGTGCAGTGGAGCACAGCTGCCTCGCTCTTGGCAGCTTGGAGGCAGAGGGAGAGAGAAAGGCAGCAGCCAGGGACAGATACAGTTGTCAAGGCCATGTCCCCACGACCTGCGTCCTCCACCCACACCCTGCCTGCCTAGTTACCACTCAGTAAGTCCATCCAAATTATTAATCCATCAACAGATTTATCCACTGAGCAGGTGAGAGCCCGATTCAATCATTTCATCCCTGAACATGTCTACATTGCTACACATGAGCTTTCCTGGGAGACATCCCACATCCAAGCCATAAGAGCACCTATCCAGGATTATTTTCTTATGGCAAATCCTCATGCACTAACTGGGTATTGCTATTTAATGAAGCACTGCAAAGCAGACACTTTCATTTCACAGTTTCCACGGGTCAGGGTTAGTCGGGTGCTCCGCTCCAGCGTCTCTAGCAAGACTGAAAACCTCGAAGGGAAGGTGTGGGCCAGCACTGAGTCTCCTGTGAAGACTCAGCCGGGGAGGATCCGCTTCCCAGTGCACTCGGGTGGCTGCTGGCAGGATTCAGGTCCTTGCAGGTGGTAGAACTGAGGGTCTCAGGTCCTTGCTGGCTGCCTACTTAAGACCCCCTACCCCCTGCACCTGCTTTCCATTGAGCTCACAGGTGACCACTGAGTCAGCTAGCAAGATGGGAGTTACACTCTAAAGCAACTTCATCACAGATGCAACAGCCTGTTCTGCTTGCTATATTCTACTGTGAGAAGGGGTGCCATGTCTTTCCCACACTCAAGGGGAAGGGATAGCCACCATATTAGGGATCCTCTTCGCTATGTCTACCACATTGTGAAATGGACCCTTTCCAGGGTTTGAGAGTTACCGATGAATTTATTCCGGAATAGTCACATGTATTTGTTTTCCTACTAGCAGTAGATGAGAGAGCCTAGCTGTCTGTAATCTGGCCAGTGCTAAATGCTATCACTTTTTGTCTTTTCAACTTCACTGGGAAAAAAGAGTGTCCTGTTTTCATTTACATTTCCTACAGGACTAATTTTCTTTTTCATTTATTCGCTGACCATTGTGTTGATTCTTTTGTAAATTGGCAAGTCATGCCTTTTGCTCATTTTTTGTAAGTGCTACTTTCCATTTTAATACAATTAGGGCCTTATTAACCATTTGTCATGTATATTGTAGATATTTTTCTGGTTTTATTTGTTTTAAAATCTTAAAATTTACAAAAATATTTAATTTTTTAAATAAACCAAACAATTTAACTTATAACTTCTTTTTCCTTTATTCCCCTAGTCAGATAGGTGATCATCTAAAGTTCGTTTTTATTGTTATTTCATGGTTTTATTATTTATCTTTTTTTTTTTTTTTGCGGTACTGGGGATTGAACTCAGGGGCATGCTACCTCCGAGCTATACCCCCAGCCCTATTTTTTATTCTTTATTTTGAAACAGGGTCTCACTAAGTTGCAGAGTGCCTCACTAGGTAGCTGAGGCTGGCCTCGAATCCTCCTGTCTCAGCCTCCCGAATGCTGGGATTACAGGCGTGCACCACCACGCCTGGCTACATGGTTTTATTATTTATCTTGAACTCTTCTTTCCATGGTTCATCTTTTTCTTACCCCTCTCACTTGAGTGACGATATGCTAACATGGAAATAGTGTATATTCCCTCCTGGGAAGAAGGGCCTTGGCTCCCAAGAAGGAATGCTGAACTCTCTCACACTGGTAGGGAGGGAAGGATGGAGAGTGGAAACCACCATCAGTTTCCTGCATCGACGAGATCTTCTGAGGGAAATGTAGACTAAAAGCATCAGCAGTGGGCATCAGGAGTGTCCCTAGTGTCTTACCGTTAAGCATGATGTTGTTTGTTGGTTTGATATTTATTTTTAACATACTTTTATTGGTGTGTTATAGTCTCACATAATAATGTAGTTCAGAATGATGGTGACATACATGCACATGGCATTTGGTGAGCTGCCTCCAGGTCCCTGCCCCTCCCTCCCCTTCTCCATACAGGATATTGAGCTTGCCCTTGGTAATGTCACATATGAGCATAACGTCAATGGAAGTGTTTCCTTCATTAACCACCCCCCCACCCTCCTCAAGACCCCTTCCATCGCTCTACCGGGGTTTCTCTTCCATTACTTAAAGTCCTTGTGTATTCCAATTGCTCAGTAGCTTCACGTGTGAGAGAAAAGATATGACCCTTCACTTTCTGCGACTGGCTAATCTCACTTAACATGATACTCTCCAGGCCCTTCCATTTTCCTGCAAATGGCATCATTGTGTTCTTCGTTATGGCTGAGTAGAATTCCGTTGTGTGTCTATCTCATAATTTTGTAATCCATTCATCTGTTGATGAACACTTCGGTTGGTCCCATAATTTGGCTATTGTGAATTGATATTTGTTCTTCATCAAATTGTATTCTTCAGGCAAAAGCATTTCAAGTAGATCCATCATGGCCATTGGGTTTGGGGAGAGGGTAATCAGCTTAAGCAATCCCAGTGTGCTTTTCTTAATTGACTCAGTGGGGTAAATCTCATTGAATTCACACACTTACCTCTAAAGACTTCTGGTTTTCATTGCTATTGATTTTGATGATATTTCATTGATGATGATTTTGGCATTAATATTTAAAATGAAGTTCTTTGGCCATTTATTGGTATGGGGTCAGACTAATCTTACATAGTTGGGAAACTTTCTCCTTTTCCTGTATCTTAGAGCAAATTATGAGCTTTGATACTGCTGAGTTTTGGAAGTTTGAAAGATCTTACTCTATACTGGACAAGATCTAGGACTTTTAACAAAATAAGCATGTAATAATTGTTCCATTTTTAGCCATTAGTAGCCTTTCTGCTTCTGTGCTAATATAGTGATTTATATTTTACTCTACAAATTGATCATTTTGTTGAAAGTTTGAAATTTATCAACTAAAACTTATAATAATAGTTTTATCATATTTAAATCTAAACTTTGACTTGTAATTATATTCCTAATGACATATATTCATCTGTTCATTCTTTATCCTTGGTTATATATGATGAGTCACCTCTTTTACAGTTAACTTTTAAAAGTTCTTATGTATCAATTCTATTAACTTTTAATTTTTTCTAATTCATTAATGTCTTCATTTATTTTTATTAATCCTCTTTTCTGTTTAATTTTTATGTTATGAAAATGTACAAACACTCAAAATTAGAGAATCGTGTGAGATGCCCTTCTATCTCCTCACCCTTCCATAGCATCTATCAATCAGGATCCTGCTACATTCTATTCATCTTTCCCTCTTACCTTTTATTATTTGCTGAAGTATTTTAAAGAAAACCTAGATATATGCCATTTTGCACACTTCAGGATGCATCCTTAAAAAAGTTGTCCTTATCTATATTTTATGGTCCTTTCTCTACCTAATTAGATTGATTTTTTTTTTCATTCTTTCTTGTGTAATAAGATCATTTAGGACCATGAATTTGCTTCTGAGTTCAGAATTAGCAGCACATGTTAATAAATTTGATATGTAATATTCTCATCATCCGTATGTTCAAAGTCAGCTACAGTTCAAGTTTTGGGTCTAGGTAAAGAATAAATATACACATTCATATTTATCCTTCTGGCTTTCTTGTTTAAATATTTTAGAAGCAATTTGAATATTACTGCAAGATGTTTCACAGGTTGGGTTGCCTGGGGAGCAGAATCTGAGACAGAGATTAGTATGCAGGGGAACTTATGAGCAAGTACCTCGGAGTCAAGAACCTTGGTGGAAGGGAGAAGGAAGGGGCGGGGCAAGGTGGGGCAGTTGAGCTGTGATGAGTCTCAATAGAGGCTTCAGCCCACACTGTGGAGAGCGCTGGAACTGGGGGTGAGAAGACAGGCCTTTCTTCCCCACATCAGTTATTGAAGGTAGGCATCCTCAGGAGGGGATGTAACTTTAGGCTGTGCAGTGGGCATGGTCTCTGAAGGGGGCTGATGGCTGAGCTGTCTTCTGGAAAGGCTCCCAGTCACTGGGAGAATACACCCTTTCTTCTCAAAGGTAGATTTGGGTAAGGAGTACTGGCCTCCATCACAGTTAGGGTAGTTCAAAGTTTACAAATTTTTTTCAAAATAAAAAAACTCCATTGGTGTTCACGAATCATGTTTATCCTTCAGAAGAGTAAAAATCTATTACACACACAGTATTCAAACTTAATTTTTACTCACTTGATTTGGTGAAGAATGTTAAAAAACATTCTAATGAAATTATAATTCGACCGTTTCTTCTTGTATCTTTATTTTCTGTAGTTTTTGTTTGACACTTTGTGAGCTGTGCTATTCAGTACTTGAATGTCTACAGTATCATATTGTTAGGGCTTGAATCTCCTGACCATTCAAAGCTACTTATTTGAATAGTTTCCTCCTTCCTGGAATTGTGTTGCTTGACGTCTTTATCCTTTGTTTCCTGTGCTTCATCTGCTATATCTTTAGCCATACCCTTATTTCTAACCACTTCATGCCATTTTAAGGTATATCCCTTCTAAACAGCATAGATCTGGAATTCTTTCTTTGGTGGGGAGAGGACTGGGGACTTAACTCAGCAGCATTCTACCTCTGAGCTATACCCCAGCCCTATATTATTCTTTTATTTTGAAATAGGGTCTCGCCAAGTTGCAGAGGGCCTCACTAAGTCACTGAGTTTGGCCGCGAACTTAGGATCCTCCTGTCTTAGCCTCCCAAGTACTGGGCTTACAGGCATGCACCACCATGTCCAGCTAGAATTCTATTTTTGATCCACAACTGAGAATGCTAGTGCTTTGGTAGTGGAATTTAATCCCTTTATAATTATAGTCATAATCAATATAACATCTTACTTTATGAGGGTCAATTTTTATGCTTCTTCATGTCTTGTCTTTTGCTATATGAGCTACATAATTGTTCAATTTAATTCATTTTGAACTTGGCCACAATATACTTTTGAGTAAGATTTTTCAGAAGATAAGCTAAAAAATTAACACTTGCATTTAAAAAATGTGGACTTTTCCCTGTTCCATTGAACAGCTTCAACAGGTATGAAATTCTTGACTCACAATTTTTCCCCTCAAAACTGCTCCATTTGTATTATAGAAGAGAAATTTGGAGCCTGTCTGGTGTCTTGGTAGCTTTTTCCTCTTCCTTTGCTTGTAGAACTGCTTGTCACTGAAATTGAAAACATTTCACGAATGTATCTAGATAGGTGTTTGTTTCTGCTCATTATTTTTCCCCCAGAACTTGCTAGATCTATGTGATTTGCAAATAGAATTATTCAGCTCAGCAAAGTTTTCTTCATTAGCTCTTGGTCCTTCTTCTTCTTCTTCCAATTTTATGATTTTGAATGTTGCCGTACATTCAGCCTGTCCTTTTCTTTGCCTTTTTTATCTCCATGTTTCTGAATTAGGAAGTTTCTCTGAAACCTCATTTTATTATTTTTTATATTTGATCCTCTATAAATGCAGTCTACTGTCTTCTCCCCATCGCATTACTAATGCTTTGGTTGCAATTTCATTTTAATTTGATTGACACGTTCTTTATTTCCAAGATTTCCAGATGCAGTATCCTTGTTCATCCATTTTGGGGGGGGGTACTGAGAATTGAACTCAGGAGTGTTCTACCTCTGAGCTACCCTCCCAACCCTTTATAATTTGTTGTTGTTGTTTTGAAATAGAGTCTCACTGGGTTTGCTGAGAATCTCACTATTGCCAAGGCTGGTCTTGAACCTGCAATCCTCTGGTCTCAGCCTCCCAAGTACTAGGCTTACAGGCATCTGACATCACACCTGGCTCCTCGTTCATCTAATCAAGAAAATTCCTACACTGTTCTTCTTGCAGTAACTCCATGTTGTTGAATATTCTTCTCTATCCCCTTCCTCTGAACATTCTTTTCATACTGCCAAATATTTTTATGTTTGCTCATGATTAGGCACAAAGTCCATGCTTATCATATGTTGGAAGCTATATGGGTTCTAAGAGGAAGTTGGCAGATCTTTGATTGGATGTTTCTGGCCAGATGAAGGGAAAAGAGAAAGCTTTAGATGTATTGTGATTTTTCTTTTCCTTTTTAGAGATTCAGCTGCTTGGAGAGATAAGAGAGGTGTCCAGAGCCAAAGCTACCTTTGGCAAGGAGGTGCCTGCGTGAGTTTCTTTTTCTTGTTTGTGGAAAGCCAGCCCGGGCCTCAGTCTTTGGTCAGCAAGATCCCAGCAGTGGCCCCAGCTCTTTTTCCGCTCCAAGTACTCTACAAACCAGGCTCCACTTGCAGGGGCCACTGGCTGTAGTTTGCTTTCCAAAGACATTGGTGGGTTCCAAAGTCCTCAGGACTTTGTAGCCCACCCTGGCTTGCATCCAGGTGTTTATGGGATTTTTCCAGGGTCTCTGTCCTCGGTGTCCAGGCCCGCTCTTCTGGGCATATGGCCGCTCACAGCAGAGCTTGGCCCTTCTTCCAGGCCCCGCTGGCAGCTCTGAACCCCGACTCCATCTTCAGGGCTTCCCTGGCGTGTGAGGGGCGCCCTTCCCCAGCCTCTTGCAGAAGCAGCGTACCTCGTGGTTGAATAGAGCGTCCGCACAGTTTTCCCTTTCGTCATTTCCATCAGCTGAGCAGCAGTTTGGAGACTAGAACGAGAGGGAGATGCACCTTGGCCAGGTTGATTCTGAGTAGAATTGATTCTGAGTAGGATTTCCCCCTAAAATCGTCCAGGATTTAGGAAGAAGAACAGGGGGAAAGAAATGTCTGAGCGCAGCTAAGACACTGAGGAGAGAAGACGCAGGGCAGAAAGGAGAGCAGTCCCGCCGGCGTCTATGGCGTCCCAATGGACTTTATGACATCACCGGCTGCCCCTGCCAACCGCTGAGGCTCCTAGGGCGGGTGCTTCGGAAGCAGGAAGGTCTTAAGGGTGCTGTTCTTGGTGCGCTCCTTGCCAGTCCTCTTCCGGGGAAAGAGCACCCGAGAGGGCTGGCGTCTGTCCATTCCTGGAAGGTCTTCGAAGTGGGTCAGATGGAAACAACTGGCGGGCCGCATCAACGGCAAGGTGGAGCTTAGCGCCCCCTTCTGGTGAAAAGGAGAAGTAGCCCCACTGCTTTTCCTGGGCTTCACCTCATTTCTTGGGTGGGCAGGCGGCTGTTTTGGCCAGTCTTGTCCAAATGGTGATGAAGGATGGGGAGTAGGGGGTGGAGCGAGCAGGAGAGAAGGGGGGAGAGAGAGAGATGAAAAGGATGGGGGGAGGGAGGGAGGGAGGGAGGGAGAGAGAGAGAGGGAGAGAAAGAAAGGGAGGGAGGGAGATCAGAATGGATGCATCCATACTGTAAAATACCATAAAATACTGCACCATGCAAGAGGGAAAAGATCCCAGGAGTAAAGGGCCATTACCAGAAAATAGATTTTCCTGTCCAGAGCACAAAACAGAGAGTGGGGCCCCGCGGGTGGGGCTGGAGGGGAGGAAGGGAGGCAGGAAGAGGGACAGGGCTCCGCAGCCCTTCTGAAGGAGGATTGGGTTTCTGCTGAATTTTTTATGGATGTCTGTGTGCTTCCCCATCACATTACAGGCCGGGTGAAAAATTATCCCAGGTCCACCAAGGAAAATAGGCCCGCGTGAATCAAGCTCTCATTGCCAAAGGCCATGTTATCGCATGGAATTTCTTTATGGGTCAACATGGCTGATTTATTTATGTGTGTGCACGGTGGTTGTCTATTAGGCCTCTCAGAATGTGATCACCGCGGGGACAGCTGCCTTATATATGCTGCCCGGGCCTGTGGAAAAACCTCTAACACATGCGCTAAAGGGAAGAGGAAGGGAGGTGGGGAAATGTTTCCCAGCTGCTTCTGAGCACTGAGGGCAGCCTGAGCCTGGAACAGGAGTGGAAATCCCTCGGTTCTCATTCCGGCTCGATATATGATCGTGGACCGCAGGGCCACTTTTTGGAATCTCCATTTTCTCACTTGTAAATGAAGGTAGTAATATTCCCTATGGGCCCAACCGGGCAGTAAGTTGTTACTGTGGATGAAGTGCCATAGGAATGACTGTCTTGGTAGGGATTAACAAAACTTATATCTAGCTATGTATTCATTCAACAAACTCTTATTGAGCAATCACTTTGTGCCATGAAGTGTCATAGGTGCTTGGACTCAGCAAAGATCAAGTAGACCTCCACACCACCTTCACGGTTCTCACAGCCCAGTGGCAGCGTTCCTAAGTTAACTTCTGTCTCCTGCCTTGCTGATAGATCTGTTTCTTTATCTTTAGTTTTTATTTTACCCCCAGCCCTATTTTATTATTTTGTTTCAAACAGAGTCTTGTTAAGCTGCTGAAAGTCTCATTAAGTTGTTGAGGCTGGTCTCAAGCCTGCAATCCTCCTGTCTCAGCCTCCTAAGTAAGTACTGGGATTACAGGTGTGTACCACTACCTCCTTTGTTTCATCTTTAAAATTCAAAACTTTCCTAGAGATTTATAGGTGTTGGTCTTTTCTCATTATTTGTGCCTGGAATTTGCAAAGCCTATTTGATTTGCAGATAGAAGCCACTTTTCACCTCAAGAACTCAAGTTTTCTTCATCATCTCTCTGTGATCTGTTACATCCTTCTTATTAGACAGTGTGAGCTGGGCATGGTGGCACACGTCTGTGATCCCAGCACTTGGGAGGCTGAGACAGGAGGAGCACAGGTTTGAGGACAGCCTCGGCAAAAAAAATAATAATAATAAAAATAATTGAGGGTATAACTCAGAGGTAGAATGTCCCTGGGTTCAATCAATCCCCAGTAACACACACACACATACACACACACACACACACACATTATTGGGCAGTACCAAGTGTTTTAGATCCCTGTTCCATGTTTCCGCGTTTTTCCTTTTTATTTTCACGTCTTGGTAGAATGCTACAAGGCACTCATCTCCCACGGCATTTGTTAAGGGTATTCTTGCTGCCCAGTTAATCCTAATTTATGATCAGCTCTTTATAGGAAGCTGTTACTATCCTCCCTCACAGCGTCTCACCGCCAACAATGTACCGTTAAGACCGGCGCCAAGAGGGCTCAAACGAGAAGCTGAATTGGCCTCTGGGTGTCCGGCTGTTCCCTGGTGTGTGGCACACTCCAGTGCCCATCCTGACACTCCAAACACCCGGCTACTGACCGCGAAGCTGGAAGAAGAAAGGGACGCAGAGCTGGGCCTGGCCACACACGATAAGCACCATCTCAGCCCTTACTTTCTTTTTTTTTTTTTTTTTTTGTGGTACTGGGGATTGAACTCAGGGGCATTCTACCTCCGAGCTATACCCCCAGCCCTATTTTTTACTCTTTATTTCGAAACCGGGTCTCACTAAGTTGCGGAGGGCATCACTAGGTAGCTGAGGCTGGCCGCGAACCCGGATCCTCCGGTCTCAGCCTCCTGAATGCTGGGATTACAAGCGTGCGCCACCACGCCCGGCTCAGCCCTTACTTTCTAGAACACTCTAACAGTTGAGTCGAATCCATTCTTATCACTACAAGCAGCCAACTCCCTGTGTGCCGCCATCGAGTTCCTTCACTCTCTGCAGATCACAGGAGAAAAGATCAGTAAGCAAGATGAGGGATGTCCTGGGTGCCATTACCACGGCATCTGAGTAGACACGGCACACCTGGCAGCCATGTCAAAGGCTCCTGTGGGCCCGGCAGGGAGCTCCGGAGCGAGGGGACTGCGGGTGACGTCACCTTCTCTGTTTTTAGTTTTGTTTTCACTTTTTAAAGTAAATGTGCTTCATTTCCTTATTTACTGTGGTGCTGGGGATTGAACCCAGGGTCATTCTATCTCTGAGCTACATTCTCAGCCTTTTTTATTTTTTGTTTTGAAACAGGGTCTCACTAGGTTGCTGAGAGTTTCACTAAATTGCTGAGGCTGGTCTCGAACCTGCAATCCTCCTGTGTCAGCTTCCCAGTACCACTCTTGGCCTACTTTCATTTTTATGGTTGCTATTGTTGGATATTTAAATAGTCTGTTTTCATATTTCACCACTAGTATTACTATTACTATTTCTATTACTGTTACTATTTATTTAGGAAGTATAGTGTATCACTCATCACTTCAGAGTTCAAACCAACGTGCAAGGTAACCAAGTGCTTCCGTTTTGTGTAGGACTTTCATGGTTGTAGCATTGAAGAGTCTGCATTCCAGGGGGCCCCCTCCATCCCAGACAAAGTAGGACCATGGCACACCTCACCAATGTGGTAGAAAACAATGTGACCTTCTAGGAACCAACAAAAAGCCAAGTCCTGACCTAAATATCCGATGCTGGACTTGAGAGAGCCGTGGCCTTGGACACCTGAGCTTCCAGATGTGGCCGGGGAGGGAGAGGCTTCCCCCACCCGCACTAGGAAGCAGCAGGTAGATGACACTCGTTCCTTTGCCTGCAGAGGCTCCACACGCCCATGACACCTGCCCTCGCCATTCCCATTCTCTGGCTAGCTGGACTGCCAACCTTCACCTGGAGAGATGGGTATAGAAGAACAGAAATGTTCTATAAACCTCCCAGGCGGCATGGGTGGGGGGGGGTCACCTCCCTGAAAGGGCAATGCATAAGTCTTAGGTAAGGAGGGAGGGGGAGCCTTCCCTACATTAGGAACAATAGTAGTAAGAATAATAATAGCAAATCAAAACTACACGGAAATTCCATCTAACCCCAATTAGAATGACAATCATCATGAGTACAACAATAAATGCTGGAGAGGATGTGGGGAAATTGGAACTCATCTACATTGTTGGTAGGATGGCAAATTAGGGCAGCTGCTATGGAGATCGGCGTGGACATTCCTCGGAAAACTGGGACTGGATCCACCGTGTGATCCAGCTAGACCACCCCTGAGCATGTTCCCAAAGGGATTGAAATCAGAATATTATAGTGATACTTACATATCCATGTTAATAGCAGCACAATTCACAATAGCCAAATCATGGAACCAGCCTCGGTGTCCACCAACGGATGAATGGATTACAAAAGTGTGGGATAGACACACAATGGAATTCTACTCGGCAACAAAGAACAAAACTGTGTCATTTGAAGGAACTGGAGGACATGATGTTAAGTGAGATGAGCCAGTCACAGAAAGCGAAGGCTCACGTGTTTTCTCTCATATGCAGAAGCTAGGGAGTAACCGAGATATAAGAAGAACTTTAGACAATGGAAGAGAAACCCCAGGGGAGCCAGGGCGGGGTCAGGGAGGGTGGTGGTGCGTGCCGGGTAGGGACAATCAATGAAGGAAACACTTCTTTGGTGTTCTCTACATTTGAGAAAGTTCAATGCCAATCTCGGTATCGTGGGGGGGAGGGGAGGGAGTGGGGGGGGAGCTCTCTAAGTGCTGTGTGCATGTATGTCACTATCACTCTGAACTTCATTATAATGTGAGACTACAATGCACCAGTAAAAGAATTTTTTTTTGTTGTTGTTTTTTGTTTTTTTTTTTTGTTTTTTTTTAATTTTTTAGCATGGAATTTTATACATTTCTTGGGTACAACAGGGTTAATTACACATTTTTGTTGGGTACAAACTAGTACAGGTAAAGACATCCATGCACATATTTCTCATTAACCCTTCCCCAATTCCCACCCACCCTCCCCCTATCTCCTGGTCAGTTTAGTGATTGACTTTGATGTGATCTTATAAG
>PVLC010027074.1:0-22154 GCA_004027655.1 Graphiurus murinus
AAGCGTGGGCCACCACGCTGGGCTGTGTAAAGTACATTTCAATGAAATGATTTTCTTGTTTTGCGATGCAGTCTCACTATGTTGCCCAGGGTGGCCTTACAACTCTGGGATCAAGCTATCCTCCTGCCTCAGCATCCCAAGTGGCTGTGATTATAGGCATGTACCACCATGCCCAGCTCAATGCTATTTTAAAATAATTATTTAAAACCCCTAAAAAACACACATGAAATCAGCTACATAAATTCTGTATCACAAATTTTATTCTGACATTTCTGCAACCGTATAAAAATCATATATTTCATCAATACTAAAAACAAATAAATGGATAAATAAGAATATTTCTTTATAATGTGTCCCATAATGGCACTTTAATGTCATTGTTACCCAGTTACTTTTCTGTTTATATGGTTTGTTTATCCAGATCCATACCTATTAATTTTATGTGTCAACTTGATTGGACCAGGGATACCCAGAAAGCTGGTAACATATTATTTTTGGATGTGTTTAGGAGGGTGTTTTCAGAAGAGATTAGCATTTAAGTCAGCAGACTAAGCAAAGAAGATTGCCCTTGCCATTGTGGATGGGCATCATCCCATCCCTTCAGGGCCTGAATAGAACATGGAAGCAGGGAAAGAGTCCACACATGCTCTTCATTTGATCTGGTAAATTTATCTTCTCCTGCCCTCAGGCTTCAGTGCTCTTGTTCTGGGAGCTTCAGGCTCAAACTGAGATTCGCATCATTGACTCTCCTGGCTTTCAAGCCCTTGGACTTGGATTGGAACTTCACCACCAACTTTACTAGTTCTCCAACAGACTATAGGACTTCTTAGCCTCTGTAATCATGTGAGCCAATCCCTCATAGCAGATCAATCTCTCTATATACATATACATATACACATACACACACGTACCTATACCTATACATATACATATACATAGTCCTATTTCTCTAGAGAATCCTGATTAATATCCTAACAACTTGTCATGACTTAGTAGAAATTTTTCTTGCTTTCAATATTTTAGTCATGGTCAGTTATAGTTTCTTTCTTACTAACTTTGATTATATAGAAGGAATTTTTAAAAGAAAATCTCTTTTTCTCTTTGATAATTTTCCCAGGATAATATCCCATAACATCTGTATTTTCGCATCTCATTACTTACTCTCTTTCTCCTGTCCTACTACCTCTTTCTCTCTCACCTAGTTCAGAATTTCTGAGACACATAAGAGAAAGCAGTACTATTCCCAGATTATAGAAAGTGACAATGCCTTCATACAGTTTCTCTCCACCATACCACATTGCTAGCAAGAAGACCAAAGTCCAAGTGCAGAAAAGTTCACATGACTCAACAAATGAAATCTGAAGACTCAGTCTTGTAAAATGAACTTTAAGTTACTGTGAGGTCAGTGTAACAGCCGGGAGTAGCTTCTGTTTGCCCAGCCAACCAGAAGTTCCTTGGAATCTGGCTTTGCATTCTAAATTCACTTTGATTCTAGCTACCTTTTGCCATTGGTTGGTTGTGGCTCTGTGGCCATCCAGCATTGGCAGATGAGTAGCAGTGACTCCAGAGATAACTGGTTGGTTGACACACTTTTCATCGGCTTGATCTAAAGAGATTGAGTAGAAAGATTGCTGAAAATGAGAGGATTTGCCTTTTTTTTCCCCCCTCCACTTCCTAAGAACTTTCTGGATATCTTCACCTAATTTTGTCCTTCCCCCACCTTACATCTTTCCTCCTTCCTCAAAGGATGAGAATTTAGCCCATCCAATATGAGGATGGGGGGGCTATCAGAAGGAACAAGAGCCAATTATCAGTTGAGTTCTATCTGAATTCATATTATCACTGCATGTGTTAATTGCAGATTTTTACTAGATCTAGCAATCAACAGAGAACTATGAATTTAGTATAGAAAAGTTACAAGATTTTTCACTTGTGGTTAAACAAAAAGCATGCTGGTCATTGTGGTTGACTTAGCAAGATGATGGGTCCAAGTCGATCATGGCAATCCATTTCTCATTTCAGTTATTGCTGTCTAATGGACACACGACCCAACCAAACCACTGACACATGAGAGAAGTCAAGTTGGAGCTACTGGAAAAGTTCATGAAAAAATAATTTCAAGGAAGGGACAGTAGCTCCTCTGAGTTCTCCACTCTACTAGGCCCAATCTTGGACTTCTGTCTCAATCCTTGTACAGTAGCCAAGTTCCACGTGTGTTGCGGGGGTAGTGTTTTGTTGTGTTGTGTTATGGTACTGGGAATTGAACCCAGGAGTCTCTACCACTGAGCTACACGCCCAGCCTTGTTTTTATTTTTGATTATGAGGCAAGGAGGTCTCACTAAGTTGCCTACACTGGCCTGCCCTCAAACTCTTGATCCTCCTGCCTCAGCCTCCAGAGTACCTAGGATTACAAGTGTGCACCATCACACCCAGCTAGAATCCTGCTAAAGCCAATTAGCTAGAATCCACCACTTTCAATATCTGATCATTTTTAATATCAAATCTCTCTCTTTCCCCCAGGTAGAATTTGGTCCCTCACCTGCCTTCAACAAGAATCCAGTTAGATCAGTTTAATATAGAATTTTCTTCACCTCTTAGTAATTTTTCATCCACCAATCACCCTGCCCTACTCCTTGGCTATAAATCCCTACTCTTCCTTATTGAATTCAGAATTGAGCCCAATCCTATGCCAAGGTATCCCCCCACCCCATTGCTGTAGTTTCTGATTAAAATTGCTTTTACCTCTTGACTATGAATTACCTCTTGCTTTTTTGTTTGTTTGTTTGTTTGTTTGTTTGTTTTTTGACATTAGCCTTCACAAGAAGCTGATGGTCCCAAAAGCAAAGCAGGAAGACAAAGAGACCTGGTTCCTCAGTGACTTTGTGAGTGCTGATCATATAATAGCCTGTTTTAGTCAAGGGTTTTGTTTGGTCGTTTTGAGAACTGGCTGCCAAAAGTATCTTAACACAAGGCTTTTCTGAGATTGTTGAACCTGGACATTCCATCCTAGACGAAGAGCATTTTTATAGGTTTAATTATTTGGAAGAAATATTATTTCAAAAGAAGGCGGCAAGCTGAGCATGGTGGCACATGCTTGTAATCCCAGTATTTGAGAGGCTGAGACCAGAGGATCCGGGTTCACGGCCAGCCTCAGCTACCTAGTAAGGCACTCTGCAACTTAGTGAGACCCTGTTTCAAAATAAAGAATAAAAAATAAGGCTGGGGGTATAGCTGGGACGTAGAATGCCCCTGAGTTCAATCCCCAGTACCACAAAAAAAAAAAAAAAGAAGGTGGCAGACAGGAATTGGAAGTAGTGGTTCAGGATGAAAGATAACACTTTATTTTTAATTATATGGCATCCTTCCCCTGCCCCTTTTACAAAAATAAGAACTGTATATGTATATTCTCTGAAATCAAGAACAAAACAAAACAAAGAAATAAGAAACTAACATATAGCATTAGTGATCCTAGGTCTCAGGTTGAGGCCAGTGTGACTTCATTTTACCTGACCAACCACACACAGTAATCTCCAAGGGGAAACTGCCGTTGATTGTGGCGTAGCAAGGTGCCCAAGAAAACATACTCCCACCCATTAAAAGAGCACAGAACCCTTGAAAAATATGTTAAATGCTTTGCTTTTGTAGAACATTTTTAACTCGCTACAGTACTTTCAAATCCATTAGCTAATTGCGATCTTCAAAACAGTGTGCTCAGGTAGACATTACCCCCATTTGAAAAATGATAAGTGCAGAGTGCATGGAGAAGGTGAAAACATTTGCTTAAAATAACCCAACTAGCTACACTAGGAATAGTCGGTAGCCTGAGATCACTCATTCAGAGAAACAAATATACTCTAATCCTGATATAAATATTCTCTGCCCAGGATTTTCCTAGAGCCAGAAGGCCCACAATATCTCTGAGTATTCAGATATCCCTTAATACGACCTCACCCACCCTTAGTCTCTGCTATAGCCAGTTTTGGTTTCAGTCTTTTAACTTCCTATTTTTCCCTCCTCTATAGCTTTTCATCCATCCAGTAGGACCAAATGATTCAGAAGCCTTATGTGGGAAAATGTTTAACAGAGAAGCATGAAAATGAGAAGTAGTGGACCATAGAGATCATCTGCAGTTGGAAAAGGTGCATCTTTTGCATTGATCAAACCAAAGAAATGTGGTAAGGAACAACTGGGTTCAACGTTTAAATAACATTCAAAATAAGAGCAAACCCCTCACATCACTTATTTACATGAAGCAACTGCAGCCCTACCAAAACAACTAAGGAAAGAAAGAGGAAATGCAATTTTTTACTTTTTGTGCCTGACTAATCTCACTTAGCATAATGTTTTCCAGTCCCATCCATTTCCCTGCAAATGACATGATTTTGTTCTTCTTTATGACTGAGTAAAATTCCAGTGTGTACATATCCCAAAGTTCTGTAATCCATTCATCTGTTGATGACATCTTGGCTGCTTCTAGAAGTTTTACTGTTTCTTCTGCTATGAATTCCCTGGGCAACCGTTCTTTCTAACACATTATATAACATCTAATGAAAAGATCAGGGCAAACCAGTTACAAATCTCCCTATAATTAAATATGGAAGGCAATATTACTTAAGAAGTTATTATGATAAGACATTGTTAAGTTAAGATCAAAGGGCTAAATAGCCAGTTTCAGGATATTTGTTGCTAAATTGAGTCTGTTTAAAGATGGGATGAACCTGTTAAATCCAACAAGAAAAAAAAAATGGAAGTAATTTCCATCACTGTAAATCTATTCTTTTTTTGGTTACTAGTATAGGAATATGTTTTAAAATACTATTTTCAGAATTTCACTGAGCCAAAACTAATAAAATTTTTACTGTAAATAAGTGTTTCTCCCCTTTTTGTGTAATATATGCCAAAATTAAGCTGTTCATTCCCCGGACTTACTGGGAGCAGGTATTTTTGTATTTAGCAATAAACAATGTCTTATCATAATAACTTCTTAAGTAATATTGCCTTCCATATTTAATTATAGGGAGATTTGTAACTGGTTTGCCCTGATCTTTTCATTAGATGTTATATAATGTGTTAGAAAGAACGGTTGCCCAGGGAATTCATAGCAGAAGAAACAGTAAAACTTCTAGAAGCAGCCAAGATGTCCATCAACAGATTAATGGATTACAGAACTATGAGATATGTACACACTGGAATTTTACTCAGTCATAAAGAAGAACAAAATCATGTCATTTGCAAGGAAATGGATGGAACTGGAAAACATTATGCTAAGTGAGATTAGTCAGTCACAAAAGTAAAAAATTGCATGTTCTCCCTAATATGAGGAAGCTAGGGGAAAAGTGGGACATAAAAGAGACTCTAGACGAAGAAGGAGAAACCTTAGATGAACAAAGAAGGTGACTTAACTGAAGGTGATGGAATTGGGGGAAACACTCTTAATTCACATGATGTACTTTCACAAACATATCAAAGTCAATCACTAAACTGAACTTGAGAAGGAGGGAGGGCGAGGGAGTGAGGCAGGAATTAGGGAAGGGTTAAATGAGAAATGTGTGCATGCATGCCTCTACCAGCTTGTACCTAACAAAGATGTATGATTACAATGCACCAATAAAAAATAAAACTTTAAAAATTAAAAAAAAAACTTCTTAGCACAGACTTTGAACAGAAAGCTTCAGAAAAAGACCTAGAGAATGAATAAATGAGATAGCTAGTGGACAAAGAGAACTATTTGCCAGTTAATAGAAAGCTAATAAGCAATTTCTGATGCAGTAGTCTTTCTATGGCTGCAAGTCCCCTGCCAACATGTGTAGAATCCTATAAGCATTGTAAAAGTTTTATTTGCATATATATATATATATATATATGTGTGTGTTGTGCAGGAAAAAAAAACAATTTAAATGCATAGGAACTGCCTTTATAAGAAGGTTTTTTCTTTCTTTATAAGTAAGTTTTTTAACATATTTTAGTAGTTGAATATCTTTCTGTTATATTAAATGAGATAAATAGGTAAACTCCAATCTCTTAATTATATAATTTTTATTTTCAAAAAGTATATTTTGAAAATATAGAGATATAGAGGTGATGCACACAACATATAGCCAAAGAAAACCTCTGGAAATTATAGGCACTATCTTTAAAAAAAAAAATAAGATTGTGTCAGGCATGGTAGTGCATGCCTATAATCCCAGTACTTGGGAGGCTGAGACAAGAGGATGTCAAGTTTAAAGCCACCCTCAGCAACTTAGCAAGACCCTCTGCAACTTAGTGAGACCTTGTTTCAAAAATAAAATAGGGCAGGGGATGTAAAATAGGGCCCAGAAGTAGAATGCCCCTGGGTTCAATCCCCAATAACACATACACACATACACAAAATAAGATTGGGCATTCATGCAGTAAGAGGAAAAGGCTATAAAAAGGGGGAAATCAGGGTATATTCAGAGAAAGATTTCTGAAGAATTAGCATAAGTTCTAAAATTTTAATAGTAGAGTAGTAACATCAATTTGGATAAATCTCCCAGAAAGTAACAGAGAAACCCAAGGGAAAGAAATTCTCAAAGATATAACACAAGAAACATTCTTGAAACTGAAGAACATAAATCTCTAGAGAAATGAGGCCCAAGTAATGAATGAAGAAAGAGCTACACAATGACTAGCTAATCATGGAGAATTTTTAAAACACCAGAGTACAGAGAATGCTATTCAGTAGCATATGAACACTAGAATGCAGCGATGCCTTCAACTTCTGAGAGAAAATTTTATTCAACTTACAATTGTATACCTAGTTAATATAACAAACAAAGTTTAAACTGATGCCATTTCAAACATGCAAGAATTTACAGTTTCTTATCTCCTATGCACTGTTTTCTAGGAAACTACTGGAGGGTATATTTGAACAACATGAAGGATAAAGAGGAAAACATGGATTTCAAAAAGCAAGCATTTCAGCACATGAGAGTAATGCAGGGAAATACAGGTTGGCAATGATGCTGCAGCCTCAAAAGCAGTGGGTCCAGACTCAAGTAAAGGAGGGATGGCTTCAGGGGGAACAGCTCAGGTAAGAGCTGAACCTGTCACAGCGTTTAGAACTGTACTTGACTATTTTTTAACTTGATAAGCATATGGCCAAAAAAAATAGCAATGAGTACATATTTTTTAAATTAAGTAGACAGTTATTAACTCTGAGGAAAACAAAAAAGTTCATGAGAAGCTGAGTGTAATGGTTCATGCCTGTTATCCCAATGCTTGGGAGGCTGAAACAGGACAGTCACAGATTCGAGGCCAGCCTCAACAACTTAGTGAGGCCCCCAGCAACTTAGTGAGACCCTGTTTCAATATTAAAAATTAAATAAGGCCGTGGATGTAGCTAAGAGGTAGAACATGCGTAGGTTCAATCCCCAGTACCACAAACACACACACACACACACACACACACACACGCACACACACACACACACACAAAAGTTTTGTGAGAAAGAAATTGACTTGTTTCTGCAGTCAACAATATTTCATAAATTTATAAATTTGATCATTGAACTAATAATGGCATAGTAACCTTATACTATTTTGAGAGTATAAGTGAGAAGAAAAGGGGGCAGAAGAGAATATAAAAGTAATTAAATCACCCATTACAATTATAATAAATAAGTAATGTCAAAATTTGGTAAGTTTGGCAGATGTGGAAATGCCAAAAATTGATAATTTTACTATAAGATTTTTAGTTTATTGGAGGGTATCAATGGGTAGATTAATATATCATTTTGATAAAAACAAAATTTAGTTTTCTAAAAAGTAACTAGGATGTGGTAGTACCTATAGTCCTGAACTTGAGGAGAAAGGGGATGGGAGTAGGGCGGGAATTGGGGAAGGGTTAAATGAGAAATGTGTACATGTATGCCTTTACCAGCTTGTACCTGACAGAGATGTATGATTACAATGCACCAATTAAAAAAATAAAATTTAAAAAGAACATAAAAAACAAAAAAAAGTTTAAAAATGACTTCATTGTGAAAATACTATGATGTGGTGAGAAAGTGGGATGAAGGTTCTAATCCCAGCCTTGCTAACTTCAAACGACTAGGTTTCTCTACTTCTGTTTCTTATCTGAGGTCTAAAGTAAAAATTCCTCTCAACTTTACACTTACACACTCAAATCTGCCCCATCTTCCATGAGGCTACTCCTTGTGTCTGCCGGACAGTGATTCATTCACTAATCATAAAAAACTCCAAACGAGCAGCTTCTTAAATAGCCAGAAAGAAACACCTTCTTCTTTGACCCAGAAACCTTACACATGCTACAGAACTACAGGAAATAAAGCATCACCAGGTATCAAAAGGAATGCCGGGCTCTGACAAGATCTTAATTGACTCACTAAGTTATGGAGATTTTAGGCAACAATTTACCCTGTTCTTAAATTTTAAAAGTAGTTGCCATAGCAACTCCTAGACACAGCATATGGTATGTCTGGTACCTCCAAGATAACAGAGCAGATTCTTGATGAATTTTCCTTACAATATGTTGTGAACTTTTGTACTTTTTAGTGTTTCAGTGGGCAATCTTATAAGGTGGTAGTATTCATTGTATCACCTATATGTGTCAAAGTTGATTTTGAAGCAGTGATCATTTGCCAAAAGCAAACAAACCTTTAATGCTTTTCATATAAAATAATACATTTTTATTAAAATAACTACAACTCAATAGAAAAATAGCAAATAAGCAGGTAATCTAAAAAGAGTAAGTGTAAATAGAGAATAAATCATGTAGAAAACATCCTTCTCAGTTATAGAGAAAAGAAAGAAAGTGAAAATAAGATACTGTTTTTTACTTATCAAATTGGTAAAATATTGGAAGAGTGGGAGGTACTGCCTGCCATTCCAGTAGTTAATTTGAAATTATAAATTCAAAGCCCTCAAGATGTCTTAACATTTGACCTAGTAATTTCATTGCTACAGGTTTATCCTAAAGACTTCTCCTGATACACAAAGATTTCTATAGAATAATTATTTACAGTAGTCAAAAATAGAAAAATCTTAATTCATAGTAGGAAAAGATTTAAAATTAAAAGGTAAGCAGTCTCCTCTTACTGGGCATTTAAATTTGATGCTATGTTTCTCTCTCTCTCTCTCTCTCTCTCTCTCTCTCTCTCTCTCTCTCGGTTAGTTGTTGTTTTTTGTTTTATTTGTGTGTGTGTGTGTGTGTGTGTGTGTGTGTGTGTGTGGTACTAGGGATTGAACCCAGAGGCATTCTATCTCTGAGCTATACCCCCAGCCCTATTTTATATTTTATTTAGAAACAGTGTCATAATAAGTTAACTAAAGGCCTCATTAAGTTGCTGAGGCTGGCCACAAACCACAATCCTCCTGTCTCAGCCTCCCAAGTACTGGATTATAGGCATGAGACTCTACACCCAGCATGATGCAGTGTTTTTCTATTATATATTTTATTACTATTATATATGATATATTTTATTAGAAATTATGGCACTATTAAAATCATAGTACATATGCATGCTATGTACCATACATATACACGTACTACATGCACATATACTATATAAATACATAGAGTTAAAAATAGGTTCTTAAAGATTGTTGACAAAATTTTAAAATCATTTTATACTGTATTTGTAATGTACTGTTTGTATGCAATCTTAGAAAAAGCATGGAAGAATATACTCCCCTGAAAAGGAAAGTGGCTGTGATGGACATCCTAGACTGACCCACAACAAGTGGTGACCTTGTACAATCATCTACCTTTGAATGAAGGCAGAACTCCCGACTTGCTTCAAATCAATAGAAAATGGCAAAAATGATAGATGCAATGTCACCTCCCACAATTATGTTACATCATAAAAAAGACTCTACATTAGAAGATTGGAGAAAGATTATCCCACAGGCTTTGTATTTCAAGCAGCCATGTGGCAACCTCTGAGAGTTTGAAGGGCGATCTCAGCCAATAGTCTATAAGAAGAAGCAAGTGCTCCTGGTCACATGGTTTCCAGGAAGTAATTCTGCCAATAATCTGAATGAACTAAGAAGCAGAGTTTTCCCTAGCCGACCCTTCAGGTGAGAACACAATCTAGCCAGTCCTTCACTTGTAGCCTGGCAAGACCCTGAAGCAGAGAATCCACCTGTAATCTGTTGGGAATTCTAATCTACACAAATTATGAGACAATGAATGTATGCTGTTGTTGTAAGCTGCAAAGTTTGTCTCTAGAAAGTAGTATATTTTTTTTTACAAATTTTCCTCTCTTATTTGTACTTTTCTAAATTTTCTAAAATGTTATAATAAGGATTTCTTTGCTTTTAAAATCAAACGATGTTATTTTCAAGAAATCATCTGGAAGCAAAAAAAAAGTCTGCTCTTCAACTTTTTTAACTGATTTTGAATGTGGCAAAAGAATGTTTTAAAAAGTGTACAATGAAAATATAGCACTAAGATTACCCCAGATTTCTATTTTTTTAAGTGATCTTAACAGAATATTTTATTTAAATCATGTTAACATAGACTGTTCCTGAAATTTTAAGCTTTCTATATTTAATAATGCCTGCTGGGAGGGAAAAAAAGAAATCATACTTTTAAATTTTTCTTTCCAATTTTGACCATGACTTAAAATGGAAAAAGTTATGTTGATTGTGCCTGAATGTTCTCATTTTTAGATGCCATTATGCACTTTAAATTCTCTGTTGGCATTTTAATTTCATTTTACAAAATAAATCCCAACTGACAACAGAATAAAGCAAATTCTAAGTCAACTAAACGAAAAAGTGTCACCGCAAACAGAAAGAACTTTGCAAACTGATGCAACATTTCATATGGCTCCTGAACCTAAATTTCCAAAGTTTCAACAGAAAAAAAAAAAAATGTGTGTGATGGGAGAAACTATTGACAACTGAAACCATCTCCACAGCTTACTGTCCACAATGCAATGTTACTATTCAACTGCCTACATTAACATAAATTCATTATTGTAGGGAGTGCTTTACCAGGAAAATTAAAATTGCAATAACTATTGCTTGTTTGGGGAGCTTTTAAAAATTCCATTTATCTTGTCACTACACTAGGACTATTCTCTTTGCCTTCTTTAGAAGTCGTGCCTCTTCTGAAAACAATAGATAGCTTAATTAAGCTCCTCAAATGACAGTTTACTCTTCAAATTCTTACCTTTGAAGCTATTATATTGTGAATTCTGCCTAATCTCAATCAAGCATTGCAAAATCTATCTTAAACTCTCAAGACTTCATACATATGCTACTGATACTCTCCCTTCTCAGAGGTGTTACTGAAACTATCAAAGTATGAGTTGTTGTACTACAGTAAACAATAAACTTGGCTTTGTTGTATCAATAGGTTACTTCAGTGGTATTTTCAAGGAGCCAATATTAAACAATCTTGGAGTTGTCACCAATATGCACTAAAGATCTGCTCCCTGCAGTATCCTAAGACTCTGTGCAAGAAAACCGTGTTTCTCGAAGACCTTGGATCTTCTTCCTAGATATCTCCATGTCAGTGGTGGTAAAGTAAGTCCATATTGGGTTTCAGCTTCAATTTCTTTTCTTTTCTTTTCTTTTTTAATGGACCCAACTGATGAGTTAATTTTGACTCCTAGAATATGAGACCTTATATGAGAAATTCTTTGATTATCTGATAAAATTTGCAAAATTTTTATCCTTAGGGGAAATCTGACTAATTATTTATATTACTATTTATATCTGTCTGCCCTTATTTTGTTGTTGTTGTTGTTGTATATCTCTAAGAGGAAGTTCATTGGGTCCATGATAAGACCATTCATTGAGCTAGTCTGGAAATGGACAATTTCACATGATTTCTTTGTAGACTTCAAACAAACTCTACCCTGGGTCAATTATCAAAATTTCATGAAAACTTTCCTCAGTCTTGAGTTGTCCCTGAGATTCTGATCCTGGGAGAGATTTTCTTTCTAAACCTTTCCATCTACCAGCAACTACAGATAAGTTGGGTCTGCAGTTGGAGATCCAATTCACAAAGGGCTTAAACAGGGATTCTGATTGTTCATAGACTCTCATAGGTGTCTCTGTCTAAATCTATGTCTTCATCAATTCTAGACTGTACTCTTTCTTCTCCTGTGTATTAAGCTACATCTCAAGTTCTACTTCCTAAAGTAACATAATTTCACCAGATAAGATTTACAATGGTCAATTTCTTGAGCTTTATAAGAACAAAATTGTTCATTTGAAGGACATCATTAAAAAAAAAAAAAAACAAAGAGTCAATGGCCTACATGTTTTTATTGGTATAAGGAAGTATGCCAGAGGAATTTAGATTCTATAATTGACTTATTAAAATGTTTATTGCCGAAGCAAAAGAAAAATTTTAAAAACCTAAAACTAGCTCTCTACAAGATACTCAACTTGAAACAAATGTCTTCTACCCTACTATTTTTGGCTTGATATGTTCCTGAATGTCCTCTGTGCCTCTCTCTGAACATCTTTCCTTTCCCTTCTCGCCAGCCAGTAGCATCCAAAGCTCAATTACCTCTTAAAAATAAATATATCCGACGACAAGAAAACTACTCAGAAGCTGATCATAAGTTCTGGTACTGTTCTAAGTGGAGAGTCATTGTCAAAGACTTCCCAAAGGCTAAACAAGATAGAAATAAATTTTGAGCCGGGCATGGTGGCGCATGCTTGTAATCCCAGTATTCGGGAGGCTGAGACCAGAGAATCCGGGTTTGCGGCCAGCCTCAGTTACCTAGTGAGGCACTCCGCAACTTAGTGAGACTCGGTTTCAAAATAAAGAATAAAAAATAGGGCTGGGTGTGTAGCTCGGAGGTAGAATGCCCCTGAGTTCAATCCCCAGTACCGCAAAAAATAAATAAATAAATAAATTTTGGAGGAATTTAGTGTGAATTTTAGAAACATTAACTCAAGAATTCCCAGATCTATTGCAATTAGTTTATATATTTGTGAAAACTTCAAATGTAAAAATGAATTAGTTGGAAAAAGAAACACAGGAAGACTCTGAGGCTAACTTAAAGACCCTAAAGTTTATAGGTACCACAAGTTTAGAAAAGCAGCAGATATTACAGGGTTTTTGGAGACACATCCTAAAACCTTTAGTGTAAGAATACATTTGACTCCAGCTTCCAGTTTCTAATTCCTCCTGTAAGGAGCTTGGAAGTTGCTACTTCATCCTAATGCATAAAAAAGCTGAGCAGACTGAAAAAAAAAAATCAACTCTTCTATGATTTGTAAGAGAGATGAGAGGGCAGGACAAACTGTGACCCCCGAATTGGAAAGTGAGGCAGGCAAACACAGGAAAGTTGTGACTCATAAAGCAGGGGAAAAAAAAAGAACTTCTGCATGAATCAGTGCCAGGGTATGGAAAACTTACCTGTAATTCATGAATTTCTGGAGGCTCAGTATGGACAAATTTAAGAGCTAAAAGCTCCACTGGGAACCCAATCATGGAAGAAGACTCCACATTTTGAGACTTACCTCCTGAAACTTAACCAAATTCTCCAGTAAATACTGGAGAAATATTCTCTCATGCTTCTGGCAGGGGGAGAGAAAAAAAGGATGCAAAGGACCATTTTGCAATATGCCAGAGCACACTATTCTGCTTAACAAGGTTTCTCCTCAAGAAAAACTAGTCACCCAGAATTTAGCTTCCAGGAGTATTACCACAGCCTAGCCAACCTGAGAAAAGGGAAATACTCAACTGCAGTCTATCCCATCTTTCCATGTGGGAGAAGGGAAATACTCAACCTCAGCCTGCTCTAGCCATCCTGTCCCACCTAAGGGATGAGAAATTAAAAAGCCAAGAAACTCTATGAAGTTCACAGTCCAAAAGCACAGGCTCACTAAAACACTGACCTAATCATAGGACTATAGAATGTTGCTTCTCCCTCCACACCTCAGGACTCCATAACAAAAGACCTACTTATAGAAATCCTTTACAACATGTCCAGCTATCATGAAGAAAAAAACATGTCAGTAAGCAAAAACACAATGTTAAGATACAGAGTAAGCATTAGGCCCAGATATGGCAAGGATGTTAAAACTATCAGAAAAGGAATTTAAGACTATTTTATTGTACTGTACACTGCCCAGTTGTGCTAGGCAGTGGGCAGGTTACCAAAAGATCACAGAGTGTTTTCCCAGAGGTAGATAGAGGCATAAGTTTTATTGAAAAATGCTTATGAAAAAGGTCAAGTAGCAAACAGACTGGGCAAGCAGCACCTGGTTTTCACAATTCCTTCCGTACTTTGCCAGAAAGTCCAATGGTGAACTGCTGAGCAAATAACATCTTCATTTCTCACAGTGTTTCTGTTCTTCACCAGAAAGTAGTACCTCCACTCTTCATAATGCTTTGTCCAGTGGCACCTAGCTTGATGACCACTTGCCATTGCCACAGTGCTCACTCTACACTAGTTACCATAGGGAAAGGGGATTTATACGTTAAGTTACAGCAACAGCAACATCATCAGCTTATCTCACTTTATTACATTGTATGGCCAGCATCCCAAGGAACTTAGCAAGAAATCAGTGTTCCACAAATAACTTGCCCCAATTTCTTGCATACATAAGAAAAAAACCATGTCCTTCAAAATAATATTTATCTGTACATTTTTAACCAAACTTGCTATTGTTGTCCTCTGAAGTTGGTTAGGTTCTTGGGAATGGAGAAGGGTATTTCAGGGACATGGTTCTTTACTATTCTCCTTTTCTCCAAGGATGACACAATGATTAACAACTAAGGGCTCTAAAGGATGAAATAGATAGCATTCAAGAACAGATGGGGAATATAAGCATAGAATTGCAAATCCAATAGAGCCAAAAACCAGTAAAACTGAAAGCAGAAAATCAACAAAGCCAGAAGTTGGTCTTTCAGAAATGTAGATAAAATTAGTACTCCTCCAGCAAGATTAAGAAAAAAAGAGCGGACACAAATTACTAATATTGAAATAAAGATGCATCACTACAGATCTCATAGATATTAGAAGGATAATTAAAAATACTGTGAACAAGTCTAGGCCCACATAGTTTATAATCTAGATGAGATGTACCAAATCTTTAAATTACGTGTCTGCCAAAACTCACAAGAAAAAAATAGATAATCTGAATTGGCCTTATTTATTTATTAAACTAAACCAATAATTAATGACCTTTCAAAACAAAGCATCTGGCCCAGGTATGTTCATTGGTAAATTCTAGCAAACAGTAAAGGAAGCAATTATATTAATTCTTTCTAATCTCTTTCTGAAAATAGAAATAGAAAGAGTATTTCCTAACTCTATAAGGCTGACATTGCCCTTATATTAAAATCAGACATAGATATTACAAGAAAAGAAAACTATAGACTAATTTCTCTTGTAACTATATGAGAAAATACTCAACAAAATATTAGCAAATTGAATCCAAAAATGAATAAGGTGAATTATAAAACAAAATCAAGTGGAATTCATTCCATGTATACAAGGCTGGTTCAATGTCCCAAAATCAATTAATGTAACTCATCAAATCAACAGGCTAGAGAAAAAGAAATCTCATGACCATATCAATTTATACAAAAAAAGCGTTTAACAAAATTTGAAACCTATGGATGACAAAAACTCAGTAAACTAGTAATAAAGAGAAACTTTCTCAACTTGATAAAAAATGTAAAAAAAAGAAGTACAGCTAACATCATCATACTTAATGGTGAGAAACTTAAAGCTTTCCAACTAACATCAGGTTTGAGGCATGGATGCCCCTTCTCAGTACTCCGTTTCAATATCATATTGGAAGTCCTTGCTAATGCAAAAAGACAATAAATGTACATAAAAGGTGTACAGATAAGGAAGAAGAAAACAAAACTGTCCTTGTTCTCAAATAACATGACCATGATGTAGGAAGTACAAAATAATTGACGAAAAAATATCTGGAATTAATAAGTGATTATATCAAGGTTGCAAGGCACAAATATACTTTATCAAAGTCAAGAGCTTTCCTTTATACCAGCAATGAGTGAGCTAAATTTGAAATAAAAACATGCCCATTACATTGGCACTCAACAAATGAAATATATAGCTATAAATCTAACAAAAATATATCATATATACGTGAAGAAAACTACACAAAATCAAACTAAATAAATGGAGAGCTGTCCCATGTTAATGTGTAGGAAGACTCAGTATTGTCAAGGTGTCAGTTCTTCCCAACTTCACCTTTAGATTCAGGGCAGTCCTAATCAAAATCCCAGTGATTTATTTTGTGGATAAATAAATGAAATTATTCTAAAGGTTATATGAAGAGACAAAAGACCCAGAATAGCTAACACAATATGAATTTGGAGGATTGACACTGTGTGATTCTGAGATATACTATAAAGCTATTGTAGTTAAAACAGTATGGTATAAGTGAAGGCATAGACAAGTAGATCAGTGGAACAGAATACAGAGCTCAGAAATAGAGCCACACTGATGTAGTCAATCAAGGCAATCTTTTCAACAACTGGACAGCCACATAAAAATTAATCTAGATACAGACCTTACATTCTTCACAAAAATTAACTCACAGGGATCATAGACATAAGTATAAAATGTAGAACTAATACATCTAGAAGATAACATAGGAGAAAATCTAGATGATCTTGGGCATGGTAATGACTTTAGAAACAATAACAGAGGTATGATCCATGAAAGAGGAATTGATACACTAATTCATTAAAATCAAAAGCTTCTGTTCTGTGAAAGACATTGTCAAGAGATTGAAAACACAAGTCACAGATTGGGAGAAAATATCTACAAAAGACATAAAAAAGTAATTATTCAAAATATACAAATAACTCTTAATATTCAACAATAAGAAAACAAACAACACAATTTTAAAATGGGCCAAAGACCTTAACAGACATCTCATTCAAGATACAAACAGCCGAGCATGGTGGCACACGCTTATAATCCCAGTACCTGGGAAGCTGAGACTGGAAGATCTGAGTTCACGGCCAGCCTCGGCTACTTAGTGAGGCTCTCCGCAACTTAGTGAAACCCTGGTTCAAAATAAAGAATAAAAAAATAGGGTTGGGGTGTAGCTTGGAGGTAGAAAGCCCATGGGTTCAATTCCCAGTACCCAAAAAAAAAAAAAAAAAGATACAAACATAGCACCAGGCACAGTGGTGCAAGCCTGTAATCTCAGTACTTGGGATGCTAAGACAGGAAGATTGCAGGTTCACTGCCAGCCTCAGCAATTTAGTGAGACCCTCAGCAACTTAGGAAACACCTATTTCAAAATAAAAAGGGCTAGGAGTGTAGCTCAGAGGTAGAATTCCTGTTGGTACAATCCCCAGTACCAATAAACAAACTAATGCCTGTTTTCAGTATAGTTCCTGATAGCACCCAGGCCCTTCTCAATAAAAGAGATTATAGGTGATTCAAGAAGTGCAAAAACTTTAAGAAGCAAAACCTAATCACTCAAGGGGGTTCTCTTTCTCAAGCTTCTTTACTTCATGCTTTGCAAGCGGTTCCGAAAGTACTACAGATAAGGGAAAGCAAGGAAGCTAAATATGGCTCTAGGGCTTTAGAATTCCTCACTAGAAAGGCTCATGAAATTGGTCAGAAAGTGGCTCATACTTTAGATATAACATTGGCTCATCAAAGAGAAAGTATGTTGTTTTAAAGGAGGAAGATTGTGCTTACATTCTTTGGGTTATTTAATATTACTAAGATATGGAAGTTAGCATTTTAAAAGCACAAAGTTAGATAATATGTTTAATAATCCTGTATCTGCTGGTTTAGAAACAGGATCTATTCCCTTGTTTTAATTTGGCCATGCCTTCTTGGTAAAGAATACTGCAAATTATCACCATATCCTTCCCTCATTGTTTGTCTATGTTGCAAAGCTCAGTTGTTTGAAACTCAGGCTTAAAAGCTGCTATGTAGCAATCATTCTATAGATAACACAACAAATTATCATCCCTCCTGCAAAAATATAAACACACACACACACACACACACACACACAACACAGCCACACTTAGAAATTTTGTATGTAGTCACCACATCTCATACAACAATAAAGATTTAAGTGATCACAGATGGTAACAGCCTATTCTTCTACTCAGGCTAAAGAATAATCATAAGAGGATGGGGGACATCAGAACTGAAGCAGACTGCACTAAGTAGAATTGAGTCAATGTGTTGGCCAAGTGGCCCACAAATAATATGAGTAGTATAGTAGTGGTAATTTTAGATGCTGAGTAAAAATTATCTTAAATAGGAAGTCAAGGCTCCTTACTCATGAGCTAGACTATGTAGTTATTGCAGGAAAGTAAATTGATGGATACCTCAACAGTCTCAGTGATGTAAGCCCCACAAGTAGTGTAACAGTGGTCCACTTCAGAGCTTCCAATTTTTTCAAAGCTGACATCTTGTCTCCTCCCATCTTTTTGTCCTCCCTTTTTCCTTGGCCCTCCTGTGAATAAATAACATGCATTTATCAGTTTACTGAACTATTGCCCAGGAATCTGAAGAGGAAATCAACTCAAGGACTGGGTGGGGGCATGAAATGTGACTCTCTGATAAGTACACCTATATCATCCTGAAGAGCTAGCTCTTTTTCTCATTTTTCTTTTTCTTTTTTTCCTCTGTGGGAAATTGAACTCAGAGGCATTCTATCTCTGATCTATACCCTCCAGACCTATTTTATTTTTTACTTTGAAACAGTGTCTCACTAAGTTGCCAAGGGCCTTGCTAAATTGCTATCTCAGCCTCCTAAGTGGAAGAATCCAGGTTTTGTGTTTTTAGTTTTGTTTTCTTTTTTTTAGGGGGGTGGGGGGCAGACTTGAACAGAAGTTCACTGATTTCACCAATTTGCTAGTAAATCAATAAAATTTCTTTTGCCTTCTTCCCAGAGGCTTGACCCAATTATTTGATGTGGCAAATTGAGGCAAGTACCAAATTTCCAGTTACAGAAGCATAATAGTAGTGCTGCATTGTCCTAAAGGAGACAATGTGTGAACATAGTAGACATTTTTACTTTTCTTAAGAAGATGCTATTTGCAAAAGTTTTCTTAGAGCCTAGGGAGAAATATTTTTTACAGCTGGGCCAGAGCTTCCAGTCCCTCTCAAGAGAGTACACCTGTCCTCAGACAACTGGAAAAACTAAAGAAGCAGAAAATATAAGAAAACTAGAAAAAAAAATCAGAGGAAGAAGAGGAAACCCTGAGAAATCCTAGGGTTGATTGAAGGTGATTATGAACTGGATGGAAAGAGTAACTGAAGCCTGGGGCAGAGGCAAGCAATGAGACCCAGAAAGGAAAGCTTGGAATTAAGTATCAAACTCAGCCAGGCAAAGGACACATATTCTAGAACAAACTCACTGAGAACTCTATTAAAGGAAAAAAGTCGGAGATATTAAGTGCGGGCAAGTCATTGAGTCCTTTGGATGTCATGGGGGTTGGGTGGATTCATTCATTGTTGATGGTCTTTGATCAGCCTCAGCTAGTTAGAACCAGTTATGATGAGACACAACAGACAGTGGTATTTCCTAGACAACTGGTGCATGGAGAGAAATTGCTCCTCTACAAAACCTTTTGAGGTCTTCTTCCATCTTTCCTTTCCTTACCTCAAGAGAATCCTGGCTTACCCTCTGAATGCAGAAAAACTATAGCTCAGGCTGCCGGCGTCTATAGGAAACATCAGGGCAGTGCAAAAACACTTCTGGGGAAGGAGTCAGTGAAAACAGGCATGGAATCGAGCATCCCCTCCAAATCCCAGAGCTAATGGAGACTGGTTTCTTCTAAGAACCTAAGGTGCATCCATGATGAAGAAAACTGCCAGGTTGGATCAGCATCAGAAGCAGTCCACAAGGACCCTGAAGTTCCCAGAGTTTTCGCCAGCGGACTCAACACTTCTCAAACTCTCCTGAGGGATTGCTGTAATGGATTGGATTTGGGGTGTCTGTTGGAAGTGGGCTTGGTTGCAATCTCAACAGTGGATTTATCTGGGTGATGGCCCAGGCCAGCAGAGTGTGGCTGGAGAAGATCAGTCCCAGGTGAGGCATGTGGGGGACTTTCCTGCCCTCTGTTAGTCTTCTGGCTTTAGTTTCACTGCATTTAAATTTTTCATTGCTTTGTTCAATTTTTTGCTGCTTTTTTCCCCTTGTCAAGAAGCTGCCTTAGAAGATGACCACTCCAAAAATGAAAGCATAGTATATAACTTAGAGAAAACAATTTGACAGCATGAATTGGACATTAAAGAGGTCTGGGCCAATTTTAAAAGAGCTAACCTAAGAATAATAGGCATAGAAGAGGAAATAGAAGCTGAAACCAAAAGATTCGATAATCTTTTCAGAGAAGTAATATTGGAAAATTTTCCAAACAAAAAAAAGTCAACACACAGGTAAAGGAAACATATAAAACCCCCATGAGACAAGATCAGAGAAAAGGTTCACCATGTCACATAATAATCAAATTGACAAACATAGAGGCCAAGGAGAGAATCTTAAAGGCAACGAAAGTAAAAAGCCAAGTGACAGTCACAGGCAAAGCAATAAAAATCCCTCCAGACTTCCCAAATCAAGTCATGAAAGCCAGGAGGGCCTAGAGCAGCATATTCCAAACTCTGAAAGAAAACAACTTCCAGCCACGACTATTTTACCCAGCAAAAATATCTCTCATATGCAATGGGGAAATAAAGACCTTCCATGACAAGCAGAAGCTGAAAGAATTTATGTATTCCAAACCAACACTAGAGAAAATACTCAAATAGATTAATTACAAAGAAGAATTAATAGATAAGTGCCAGAACCAAAGAAACAATGGTTTCCATCAAACCAACATCTAAGCAAAGAAGAACAAATACTACCTCAAACAGAAGTTAAAACTCAAAATGTTAGGAATTAAAAATCATCTCTCAATAATCACACTCAATATAAATGGCCTCAACTCCCCAATAAAAAGATGTAAGGTGGCAAAATGAATTAAAAACTAGATCCATCTAAATGCTGCCTACAAAAAACACACCTTACAAGTAAAGATACTCACAAACTAAAGGTGAAGGGCTGGAGCAAGGTAATCTATACTAATGGAACTCGAGAACAAGCAGGAGTAGCAACTATGATGTCAGACAAATTAGACTTCAAGCCTAAGCTTATCAGAGGAGACAAAGCAGGTCATTTTTTACTAGTAAAAGGAACAATCTAGCAAGAGGATATAATGATAGTCAACATTTATCCCCTAAACATTTATGCCACAACCACTTTCAAAAAACAAACTTTTAGTGACATTAAGTCACACATAGATCCCAGTACAATAATATTGATAGACTTCAACACTCCTCTCACATAACTAGACCAATTTTCTAGACAAAAAGTCAGTAAAGGTATCTCAGACTTAAAGAACACCAAAAACCAAATAGACCTATTAGGCACAGAATATTCCACCCAACTACAGCTGAATTCACATTTTTCTCAGTTGCCCATGGAACCTTACCCAAAATAGACCACATTCTGGGCCACAGAGCAAGCTCTAACAAATTCAAAAAATGTGACATAATCTCCTGCATCTTTTCAGACCACAATGGAATGAAACTAGAAATCAACTATAAGAAGACCCAGAGAAACCACATAAATACATAGAGACTGAACACCACACTGCTGAATGAGGAATTGGTAATAGAAGAATTAAGGGAAGAAATTCCTAGAAACAAACAAAAATAGAGATACAACATATCAAAATATCTAGGACACCTTGAAGGTGGTATTGAGAGGGAAATTCATAGCACTGACTGCTCACATAAAAAGAACAGAAAATCACTAAATAAATAACCTAATAGCACATCTCAAAGCCTTTGAAAAACAGGAGCAGTCTAACCCCCAAACCAGTAGAAAATGGGAAATTATTAAAATCAGAGCAGAAATCAATGAACTAGAGAATAAAAAGACAATACAAATAATCAACAAAACCAAAAGCTGGTTTCTCAAAAAAAAAAAAAAAAAACAAGATAGGTAAACCACTAGCTAACCTAACCAAAAGAAAGAGAGAATCAAACCCAAATTACCAAAATAAGAGATGAAAAAGGCGATATTACCACTGACCATGTGGAAATCCAGAGTATTATCAGAAACTACTTTGAAAAACTATACTCCAACAAAATAGAAAACCTAGAAGAAATTGACAAATTTCTAGACACGTACAA
>PVLC010027075.1:0-22178 GCA_004027655.1 Graphiurus murinus
GAGGCAGAGAAAGCTAAAGAATGAACCATGAAAAATCAGACTTTCACTCTTTCCATGGGCTATTACTAGGCTTATTGGCCATTTATGACAAGACAAAAATTAATTGTGAACATCTTGATCTTCTGATTTTGTGACTATTTAAAAATACTAGATTTTTTTAAATTAACATTCCCAAAATTATACACCTGAATGAATATCAATGGTTTCAAAATGTTATTAACTTCCAAATTTACACACTTAACCTAACAATTCTCTTTTTGTAAAATTGTTTTGTGAATTCCCTTCTTTGTATTTAAATAATCTGTTTTCTCTTTTGAACCTTTTAAGATGTTGTTCCTTTAGGATGAGTCACATATTTTATAAATAATCAAAGTCATTAGCTGAGCATGAAGGTGTATGCCTGCATGAAATAAGAAAGAAATAAAGGGCTGAAATGTGTAGTTTGAAGGACTAATGTCCTTCATCCACAGTGGAGAAAAGAAAACAAACAAAGTCATTACAAAGTCATTATAAATAAACCTAATAAATAGAGAGGTGATCATTTTAGGATTTTCTTTCTGGTAAAAAATCAGAAAAATTGTGATAAGACTTATTTGTTAATGAATAACATTGTAAAAATTCTTCTATTAGTATTTAAAACATTTATATAATCACAGTATATAAAGAAATATAGTATCCCTCCTCAAACAACTTAATTTTTAATTTACTCTATGTGATTGAGACATGGCAATGAATACTAAACTATTAAAGTATACTTATTTTAATGTAAATTTCTAGCTTCCATACTCAGTTTATTTTTACCAGTATTTTGGTTTGAAGTATTCTTTGGTGGTAAGATTTAAAAACCTCTTATTAACTTTTTTTAATTCATTAGTAAGTTAATATATGTAAGCTGTGTTTTGATAATTAATTCAATATGTGTTCTCCCATGGTTTAACCAACAACCTTTTTAAAAGGTGAAATATTAGTAAGAACATATGCTTCTTTACTCTTTGTGACTGGCTAATCTCACTTAACATAATGTTTTCCCGTTGCATCCATTTCCCTGCAAATAACATGATTTTGTTCTTCTTTATGGCTGAGTAAAATTCCATTGTGTGCAGATGCTAGGGAGAAGATGGGGCATAGGAGGGTCTCCAGATGAAAAGGAGAGACCCTCGATAAGCAAAGAAGTTGATTTAATCATAGGGGATGGACAGGGCAGGGAGACAGACACCCTAAAGGCACATGATGTACTTACACAATCATATCAAGGTCACTCACTGAACTGAATCTGAGGGGGAGGGAGGGCAAGGGAATGGGGTGGGAATTGGGGAAGGGGTCAAATGAGAATTGTGTGAAAGATATTGTTCAAAATTTGTACCTAACAAAGATGTATTCATTGCATGAATTACTACAATAAACAAAAAAGAAAAAAAGGGAAATATTATATCTCTATTATAAAACTGTATTATTTTCTTTATATCATTATTATGTGAGAAATAATGTTATATGCCATATGGTTACAAAAAGAATGATAACTATTTCCAGACTCCATAGATTTTGAACTACATAGTCAAATCATGAAAATTTTATCTTTATCTTTAAATTTTCTTTTTTCCATAGTTTCAATTGGATTAAACTTAAATGATTGCTGTTTTTTCCTGGTAGCATAAACTTAATTTGGTATGAGTGAGTACATTTAATTTGGAAGTAATGAATTCCTCCTCCTTCTTTTTCTTTTTCTTTGAGGGACAGAATACATAGATTTTTATTCGGTTGATCCACTCTATTTAAAAAAAAAATCTTTCTTTAAAATTTACTTTTCTAAATCTTAATGACAATATTGGACTTTCAAAATAAATCATTACATAAGCAACACAGCATTATTGAAATAGTTATAGATTAAGAAACCACTTTTTTTGAATCTCTCTTATTTGTATGACTTTGGATGTGTTATGAAGTCCCAACATTAGAAGAGACCAGTCTCAGCTACTTAGTGTGGCCGTCCAAAACTTAGTGAGACCCTGTTTCAAAATAAAGGATAAAAAAAATAAGGCTGGATATGTAGCTCGGAGATAGAATGCCCCTGGGTTCAAATCCTATACCACACACACACAAAAAAAGTATAATAATTTATAAGGCTCTTCAAAAGTGTGATATATAGTCCTTAAGAGGGTGGGTTTGAAATGTAAACATACAATAGTATAGGCTTGTAACTACTTTTTTTTTTTTTTTTTTTTTGCAGTACTGGGATTGAACCCAAGGGTATTTTATCTACCTCTGAGCTACACCCTCAGCTCTATTTTTCATTCTTTATTTCGAAACATGTTCTCACTAAATTGCTGAGGGCCTCACTAAGTAGCTCAGGCTAGTTGCAAACCTATGATCCTCCTGTCTTAGCTTCCCAATTACTGGGATTACAAAACTGCGCCACCATGCCCAGCTAGTCTGATACTAATTTAAGTAATTTGGGGAAATTGACTTCGGATACCTCTATACAACTATATTTGTAAAATATGATTAAAAATATTACTTATATTTATATGGTTTGAGAATTAAAAAGGATAACGAAGAATTTAAAATAGATTGTGAATCTTTAAAAAAAGTACTTAAAAATAGCTGGGCATAGTGGCTGCAGGCTTGTAATCCCAGTACTTGGGAGGCTGAGACAGGATGATCTGGGTTTGTCCACCAGCCTCAGCTACTTAGTGAGGCCCTCCACAACTTAGTGAGACCCTGTTTCAAAATAAAGAATGAAAAATAAGACGGGGAGTGTAGCTTGGAAGTAGAATGTCCCTGGGTTCAATCCCCAGTTATGTTACAAATAAATAAATAAATAAAAAGTATTTAAAAGTATCTATTACTACACTGACAGTATATTGATTCCATCAGCCATTAGCTTTACTTAAATTCTATCAATTATATATGATAAATTAACCAGAAAATACTCGTTCTGCCAGATATCCCAAATGCATAGCAAGTTGGAAAGTTACATACTGCATAAAGTACATTGGAAAATTATAATATTTCTTAGAATATTTGGGATTAATGGCCCTCCTATCCTGATTTTCTTGGGTGTTTAAGTTAGTCAAATGTGTTTTAATTGGTAACTTACAATGATTTCATTTCCTATTTCCAATGATCATGCTTTTGAGGCTAATTACTTGCAGCAAACTCATTTCATAGAGACATAAGGAAAACAATTGTATTAACAGTCTCTTTTTGTGAAGCTGCACACTTAGGGAAATAGCTGGATTCTCTTAAACTGACAGCAGATTAGTAACTTAGGCCATTATGTTAATATATGTTGCATTGTTCATCTTTCTTCTGTTTGTGGAAAATAATAAAATCAACTACAAGTAATTCAGGAAAAGATCTTATTTATATGGAATGCACAACCGTTTTACACTAAATTCTCTAGGAATATTAATATGGCTTTATGTTCTAATTACATTATCATTGCAAGTCTGTAGGAATGGTAAGACTGTTGCTCTATCAAAAACACATGCCATTTTCATTTATCATTTGTGAATAATGGTGCTAATTTACAGAATAATCACGGTTCAATGGGCATGGTCGATATATTTTGACATACATATTTATATACATACATTCACATATAGACATGTATTGCTTTCTTTTCACCTTATCTACTATGATACAACAGGATTTATTCAACTTATATGACATTTTATAGAAATCAACAGTCTCAATTAAAACAAATTATTAAATTTTGGAAGTTTGGTTTAAAGGAACTGTAAAGTTTGATTTTGTTATGCAATAGATGAGCATCACCTTTATTATGACTTTTACTTATTTTGTGTATAGTTCAAAGTAACTTCTGGGAATCAGACTTTTTCTTTTTTCTATCTTCACTTTGCAAATTAATAAAAGGTTAATAAAGATGTTCACAGAGTCCCAATTCTAATTATTTAGTTATCTGTACCACTGATTTCCTTGGAGGCTACTGAGCTAACTATTCTCTTTCTTTATGTTTTTCATTAAATATCATTATGGTTTTTCTAAACTGTAAATTATATTTTTAAGAAAATCTAGCACTTCACTTGTTCTTTCAAAAGATTCAGAAGTAATATTTAGAGTTTAATGTTTTACTATATTATTTTAAGGTAACTTGCATATTTTGGGATAGTGGCATAATGGTGTATGAATCTAAGAATAATTCATATCCTTTGAAGACATTTTAACATTTTAGGATAAAGGTAGAGTGAATGCTGTATTATGTTAAAATCCTCTGTTGAGCAAAAACTTTATTTGTAAACTCTTTTATTTATAACCTTTCAAAAATAATATAAATTCTTGTTAACTAAGAATATACCAATGATATGCTTCTTGTTAGTATCATATTGATTAAACCGAGTAACTCAAGCTACAATTTCCAGGGAAAATTCTTTCTTCTAATATAAAAATATGATCTTTTTCTTCATTCTTTTATTTTTGGGGCTTTCTGGTAGTCCTAGCTGCCAGTTTCCCCTGGAGGTGATTTCTCCCTTTTGGTCTTATTTGCATCAAAGTTGAGTCTTAGACACCATTTAATGATCAGAGCAGATTTTTTTTTCTGGCAGAAAGGGAGATCTTTATCATCTACTCCTCAGATAGAGGACTAATATCTATATATAAAATATACAGGCAAGTAGCATGGGCCAGATACAGTCAAAGAGTTAGATGACCAGAAGGGTCCATACTTAGAGAACATTCTCAAAGTTTGAGATATTAGACCTTTTTGTTTAGATCTGGGTCCAATCTGAGTAAGTTATCAGGTAGGTATTTCTTTCATAAAGGGATAATATGCTATTCTTGTAAGTTTAGTCTTGTTTTAAGAATCAAGAAAATGCATTTATTCTTAAGGTGGTTTTATCTTCAGGGCAATCAGGGATTATAGGTCTCCTTTTCAATGATACCTGGTAATCCCTGGGCCAGTGTTCAAATTCCCAGGCCATGTTATATCATCTAACTCTGTGACACATGGCAGGCCCTGTGAGATGTTTGAGTAGGCTTCATGCCTACTTAGCACTCTTAGAACTATGATATATCCCACGTCATACAAACAGCATAAATTGGAAATTTGAAAGGGGTGCTATTAGTTATTATATGTAAATTATATATTAAGTTCATATTGAAATTTTACTTTTTTCCCAAAATGTTGGTTAAACATATATATAATAGATTTGATGATATTGTTGTAATACATTGTTATGGTTTGAATTTGGCATGCCCTCCCCCAAATCTCATGTATTGAAAGCATGATTCAGAATTGTGGCATTTAGGGAAAGGTTGGATGATGAGATCTCCAACTCCTAATGTATATAATTTAGATTTTTCTGAGCTAATCCCAAATATAAATTTCAGAGTATAGAGTTTGCTGTAACTTTATAAATTTTTGGCGAACCATATTTATGTGTGACCTTCAATAATATGGTAATTTATTTAAATGTGCTTTACTAATTAAGAATATTTAAAATAGGAGTGCACTTAAATTACTCTTACCAATTATCTATATAAGAAATTATTGAAATGATCAATTACCATAATCAACAATCATTACTGAAATAAGATAATAAGCATCTTCAAAATACCGACTGACAATTTTCTGAATCTTTTCTTTCGAGATTTATTAGTCTTTTCCTTTAAAAGACTGTTGGATTACAGTGTTGTAACATTATACAAACCAAATATCCTAATAATGTCATCAACACTTTTTAAGTTAAAATAATAAATATATAAAAAGTTTATACATTTTCAATTTTTAGTATGAATTTTACTTTCCTTATACTTGGATAATAGAAATGTCAAGAATGTCCAGGGATGCTGGCCCTATATACTTTCGTTAGGTAATTCTTAATAACTAATGGCAGATTATTGAAAATTATTTTAGGCTCTTAAGGGACCCTCAATTTTATGACTTACACCCTTTGCCATTTAGCTATTTGTCGCTTTGTAACTTCAGATGTTTTGCACACTTTTACGATATATTTTCATCTTTACTCAGTGACTACCAATATTAAGCAATCTTTCACACATTTCAAAATAGTGATCATATTGCCAATTAGCTTTCTGTATTCTGAGGGAATTGCTATATTTTCCTATCTTGTGGGTCTTAACTATTATGATGCTTAACTTTGGATGTCAGCTTGACTCGATTTAGGGATACCTAGATAGCTGGAAACGCATTAAATTTGGGTGTGCCTGTGAAAGTGTTTTCAGAGGAGATTAGCATATGAGTCTGCTCTCTGTGTGGATGGGCACCATCCAATCAGCTAGGGTCCTGAAAAGAACAAAAAGGCAGAGGAAAGGAAAATATGCTTGCTGTCTCTCCTGAATTCAGAACATCCTTTTTATTTCTTCCTTTAGACTTCAGAAGTCCAGGTTCTCTCCTCTTAGGATTCTGTGACATACATACATACCTCCCAGGTTCTCAAACTTTTAGCCTTGGATTGAAAATGACATTATCCACTTCTGGGGTATGGGGCTGTCAGAATTTGACTGGGCTGTGCTGTCAACCTCCCTGATGTTCCAGCTTGCAGATCGCTTATTATGGGACTTCCCAGCTCCCCTAATCTCACAAGTAAATTTCCCTAATAAATTCCATTATTTATCTTCTGTATCCTATCATTTTTTTCTCTCTGGAGAACCCTGATTAATGTGCCTATTTATCCAAGGGTATTTTGGGTTTCATTTTTTCCTTTTGCTTTAATGAATAAAACAACTTAAACTAAATAGTATATAATTCATGGACAGTGCAGAAAAATTATCTAGATATCAGTAATACTACTAATATAAAACATTTAATTCTTCCAAAATTCTTGAAGAGGAATAGAAATCATGGCACATCACTAAAGAATACCATTCCATACAGCATAGTTTAAAGTCTTGTGTGGTAGCCTGTAAACCCAATACTTGTGAAGTTGATACAGGATCAAAGGTTCAAGGCCAGCCTCAGCAATTTAGTGAGCAACTCAGCAACTTAGTGAGACCTTTCTCAAAGTAAAAATGTAAAAAAAAAAAAAAAAAAAAAAGAAAGGTTGGGGGTTGGGGGTGTAGCTCAGAGATAGAATACCCCTGGGCTCAATCTTGGAACAACAACAACAAAAACCCAAAAACCAAGAGTTCAAATTTCCAATCTCCAAACTACCTTCCAAACCATTTTTTAACAGCCTGAAGAGCAGAGCTGGGTGTGACTACTGCGATTGCCTCTCAGTTCTCATGTATCCATAACCTCGCCTGCTGACATCAAGAACAATAAGCAATATCTCCATTTATCTTCCTCCTTCCAAATATCATCTAAGCCTCTCTAAGGGGTAAAGCTTAAATTCTAAGTAAGAATTAAGTCTTTTAATGTGTAAAGATAGGGAGACTTTATCCAAAGGTTGGAAAAAGCTTCACTGTCAAGTGAAGCAGTAGCACCGCTGAGCCAAAAGAAAACCATGGGGTCAATGGGTCTGGTGCATGCAGTGGATTTCTCTGTGACTTAATGTGCTCAGCTACTTTGGTGACATCAGTTGATATTACTAGCTGCTATAGATCACTAAGAAAACTGATGTATGAGCCAACCAATCCCTTTTATCAGATTGATTGCAAGAATTGATTGCAAGTTTCTTTCTTTGAGAATTTGAGTACATCACACTAGGCCCTCCTGGCTTTTATTATTTGGATTGAGAAGTCCAGAGTGATTCTTATTGCCTTGCCCTTGAATATCACCCATTATTTTTCTTTTGAAGCTTTTAAGATTCTCTCATTTTAGATCAGTTTGGGTAGGTAGCCATTCTAATGATATGTGTTCTGCCTATCCAAGAGCATGGGAGATCCTTCTACCTTCTAAGATCTTCTTTAATTTATTTCTTTAATATTTTATAATTTTCATTGTAGAGGTCTTTTACTTCCTTGGTTAGATTTATTCCTAAGTATTTTATTGTTTTTGAGATTATTGTGAGTGAAAATGTTTTCCAGATTTCATTTTTAGTGGATCACCCTGCTCAAGTGTCGAGTTAAGATAAATCAAAGTCCTGGAAATCAGACAAGAGACTGCAGTTACTTGAAGAGGGCATAGGACCAACACTCTAACATATAGGCACAGGTAAAAACGTCTTCAACAAGACCCCAAAGGCATGGGAAATTAAAAAAAGGATTAGTATGTTTGATTGTATTAAACTGATGAGCTTCTGTGTAGCAAAGGAAACTATCAAAAACCTCAAGAGAGAGTTTGAGAATGGGAGAAAGTCTTTGCCTGCTACTCCTCCAATAGAGGACCAATATCTAAAATTTACAAAGAACTCAAGAAACTCACCACCAAAAATAAAATAAAATGAAATAAAAATTGGCAATAAATGTATAAAAATTTTTTGACATCATTAGCAATCATAGAGATGCAAATCAAAACTACCCTGAGATTTCACCTAACCCCAATTAGAATGGAAATCATTAAAAACTCAAATACTAAATACTAGCAAGGCTATGGAGAAGTAAGAATTTTGATATATTGTTGGTGGGATTGAAAATTAGTGTAACCACTTTGGAAAAAAGTGTGGAGGGTCCTCAGAAGAATGGAAATGAAACTACCATATGATCCAAGCTATACCACTCCTGGGTATCTACCAAAAGAATTGGAACCAGACTTCCATAGAAATGTATGCATATCTATATTTATAGCTGCTAAATTTAAAGTCACAAAATTGTGGAATCAGCTAAAATGTCCATCAACAGATGAAAGAATTACAGAATTATAAAATATATACACAATGGAATTCTACTCAGCCATAAAGAAGAACAAACCTATGTCATTTTCAGGGAAATGGGTGGAACTGGAGAATATTATGCTAAGAAAGATTAGTCAGTCAAAAAAATGAAGAGTTAGATGTTCTTCCTCATGTATCAAAGCTAAGGAGAAATTGAGACACATGAAAGACTCCAAAGAAGAAATCTTAGTGGAGTAAAGGAGGGGACCTAACTGAGGGAGATGGGAAGGGAGAGGGAGACTTAAGTGGGAAACACCTTAATGGACATGATGTACCATACCCAAACTCATCTAAAACAACCACTATGTTGAGCATCAGAAGGTGGGAGGGGATGAAGTAGAGTGGGAACTGGGGGAAGCCTCAACAAGTGCTGTGTGCATGTATGCCTCTATCACCTTGAACTGCATCAAGATATATGGTTATAATGCACCAATAATAATAATAAAGGATTCTCTCCCTAACCTCTATGTTTTTCATTTTGATTAATATGTGGCATGGAGAAGTTCTTCCTTGATCTTGTCTTATTGGGGTTCTTGCATGTCTCCTGTACACTGACAATACTTTTATCTATTAGCTATAAAATTATTCTCAAAAGACATAAAATACATAAAGTTACAGAATAAGAAATAAATGCACAAAATAATAAAATAATACATAAATAAATTCAGATAAAAAGTTCAAATCTCAATAGTAAACAACACATTTGCAAGTTTAAAATATATGCATATTTCTTTTCTTATTACATTTTCTTATTACATTTCAAACTAAGGATACAGCTTGTAGGTAGAATGCTTATGGGTTCAATCCCTAGCACCAAAAAATGTTTATTTTGATAGTATTGAATATAAAAGTATATAAAATGATTATATTAATCAATGAACAAATCTACACATATGTTTTAGAAGCATCTAATGAAGTAGAAAATATCAGCAAATCAGAAAGTCCAATTAAAGATTAATTAAGAGCATCAAAAATTAAAGTAGGAAATCCAAAATATGATACAATATAAAAATATAAAGAGAAACATTGTTTTGATAAAAAATGTATACCTATATGTTATGTCTCCTTCAGTTGATTCAATATGACATAAAGAAGCTGAACTATTATTGTGTTAACAGTGATAAAAACATTCAGTTATCCACAAAAATGGCACATCTACACTGATAAGAATTATTTTAATGAAATTTTAAAGCAGATTATGTTTTTTTAATAGTACAAAATTCCTGTGAACCATATTATAATTTGATCTTGAAGCCTGACAAAGTTAACAAACAGGAAAAAAATATCATGGTAAATGGCTAGTTGAAAACAGCATTTTAAGAAAAAAGATTTAGTTGGGAGGTACAAAATGAATTTTATGTGGGAGAGGTTAAATGAAGAAACAGACTAAGAGTGTCTGAATTAAAATTGAGTTTGAATGAAAAAGAAAAAATGAGAGGCACTTTGAGGAAAGCTATAGAAATGAGTAGCATGATACTCAAACAAATTCTACTAAGTAATCCTGGGTAAATTATGTACACAGTCTGAATGTTTATAGATGATTGGTTTTACAGTTGTAGTACTCTGAGTTCCCAGAAGTCTAATGTTCTAGATTAATAAATCAAGAAGGGAGGAGAGACTAGATCAGACTGAGAGGAGAGACAGAAGGATTGAGGTTTAAATGCCTACTGCAGCCAATACAAGTCAACCTTTACTCATTTTATATTATACACATTAATTCATTAATTTGTTTATGTAGTATAATGTTTATATTCTGTTCTTCCTTGTAGTGATAGTCAGAGTGCAATGATGGAGGCTAGAGTCTTTATTCAAAAATAATTATTTTTCCTTTCTGAGGAATAAGCTTCACTTTCACTGTAGTCTGTGTAAAGACTTACCATCGTGTAATTTTCTATTCCCTGTTTTTCTTGAATACTCTTTCTCATTCTTCCTCAATTCTTTATTTTAGTTGTACTGATTGGAGTAGTTCCTTATTGCTTAGCAGGGTAAGATCTAGAGCCCATGTACAACCCCTCTTCAATCAACTTTATTACTTTCTACCTCATCCTCTATTCATTCCTTATCTCTTGAAAACATATGCTTGCACTTTATATTTTCATTATTGTTCCATTTATGTTTACAATTATTTGGCCAAAGTAATAAACATAATTTTAACAAAAATAGTATGCTAAGGAAGTATCTTGACTTATTCCCTTATCAAGTCTTACATTTGTTTACCTCATATTTACCTCCACTTACGTATTTCAAATATTGCTTACCAATTTCAGACATTTTACTGGTTCCTTACTACAGTAACAAGACATAGTTTTTGTGTTTTTTTTTTTTTTTTTAGCAACCACCATAAAGTTCCTACTTAACTTCCCCTCCTTTTCTCAAAGTATATTGCAATTTTTGACTTAACAGATATGCAATGTTTAAAACAAATGAACAAACAGACAAATAGTACTGGTTATTAATAGTAGATATTATCTTAATATGTTTTCTCAATGTAATTATATCAAAACAATGAAAGTACTCGAAAACAAGGCTTATGGTAGAAATGCAAAATCTACATAGGCTATTCCTATAAAGACCATGGAGCATGATTTTCACATGCACTCTTTAGTAGAATCAGAGCATCAGGGCAGTGTACACACAGGGCATTCTTCCTCAGCAGAGGATCAGCCTCTGCATTTGGCCACTGCAACAGTTTAGATGTTCGCTGTGATGCCATCTGTTAAGGTTGATTGTGTAGTGACCTTAGGCAGTCTGAAACCTGTTCAATTGAGCCCATATACAGAGTTCTGGGTGGGAACCAGGAGGACAGATGGTAGGGTTGGAGATGAGGAACTTGTTTGTTACAGCTGATGAAAATCATTCTTCTTGCCAAAGCCATTAAATGCTATATCCTTGGCACAGCATTTCTCAACAAACAGGGTGTCCCATTTGGTGGATTAGCTGCAGGTGAATAGAAGCAGTTGACAGTCTCTAACTATTTGGGTTTTCCTAGTGTTCTGCTTTATCATTTCTAGTATCCTAAGACCAAAGTGAGGTTCAGCAACAGAACACACTTTGTGCTCAGTTAAGTATAACATTTCACATATGTAGTTTTTTAAACATGCATGTGCAATGGGGCGTGAACTAGACTATATAATCCTGGAGCTAATTAAAAGTTTATAGAATACAACTATAAGGAAACTGAGTTAAAAACCCAAATAAAAACTTACTTTTTATATCCAAGTACTTATTTCATGAAGATTTCTCCATTCCAATTGTGTGAGAAAAATGTATTCAAACCATTTTACAAGATCTGAATGTGTGTATAATCAGACAAGATAATTATTGTGAAGTAGTTTTTACAACTTAGAAAGGAGAAAGTTTTTCCACCCCCACAGACTTTCCCTTTCCATATTTGATGGCCATGAAATACTATTCCCTAATAGAATTCACATTTAAGTTATGCAAAATACAGGATAATTTGAAAGCATTTTCTTAAGCAATAGATATTTTAAAAGTAAAAATTTAACATAAAAAAGGACAATACAGATTACATCAACTCTTGGAATTAAAAAGAAAGTACAAAATTTAGAAATGTCTTTCACTAATCAAATTTATTTTTTCCTTGAAGGTTTCACCCAAGCACATCAGACACATATATTTTATTTCAAATATAACAAAGGAAGTAGGGCAGACCATTTATGGACATTTTTCATGTATCTGTATTTTAAAACATACATAAAATATGTACTTTCATTTTATTGTTTTTGTAAATGACTGTTTTATGCAGCCTTTTAACCTTTGGCTAATCATCTTGAAGATCTTATCAAAGCATTGAGAGTTTTTACTTTAGTCTTAGGAACTGTGGCAAACAGCTTTCATGCAATGGGTATATAGTATTTTATTTAGCCAACTGTTTTAAATGAAAAGTTGGTTGCCTTCAGTAGTTTTTCTTCTTCCTTTATTGATTATCAACAATACAGGGATATTCTTCATGTGATTTCTTATGTCTATATTGAATATGTTTTAGAGATTGAAATTTTGCTATGAAAAAGTAAGTGAAAGTTAATATTCATGTTTTCATCTTTCTTCCCAAATTGGCTCTACCAACTTAAAATGGTAGCAGGTATATATGATGATTATCTGCATGAACTTTATTTTCCTATAAGTTTGAAAAAACTGTCTTAAAAATGTTATTTTAATTTTTGCTAAGATACATGAAAGCATACATAATCATTGTTTTATTTATATTTTCCTATCAGTATAAATATGTTGCTTTTCCTTCTTAATCCACCAGTGTGATGGAATACTCATTTATTCATTGATATGCATATGTATTCAATAGATATGTATTGACTACTTATTTTTTATTAGGTACTTACTGAGTACATGATGCTGAGCAAAGTTGAGATAATTTCTGATGTCAGAAACTACAGAACTTACAGGGGTGTCAAAAATTTATTTTATTAAGAATTAGTATTTTATTTATAATTATTTATTTTTAATTTCTGTAGTTATTTCCATTATTTTTATTGTGATATCTATAGATGTGCTATGTTTTACTCTTGAATATGGTTAAGATAGCTTGTGATTTTATGTATATAAAACATAGTGAGCTCTGTATTTTATGTTTTATTATTGCTTAACTGATTATAGATATTTATTTCTTTTTATATTTCATTTTGGAAGTGAAATGAATTTTTTATTGGTGCACTGTAATTATACATCATGATGAAGTTCAAAGTGATAGAGGCATATATGCATGCAGTACTTCCCCCATCTCCCACCCCACTTTCCCACCCTCCCTGTGCATGACATTGTGATTGGCATTGATAATTTTGTGTATGTGCATCATGTCCATTGAAGTGTTTACTTGATTGTATCTCCTTCTCCTCTCCTCTCTTCCCCTGCTTCCCTTGTTTCCCTGCATCAATCCACTAGGATTTCTCCTTCTTTGTCTAGACTATAATCCCTCACTATTTCAATTTCTCCCTAGCTTCCACATATGAGGGAAATCATCCAACCTTTCACTTTTTGCAACGGACTAATCTCACTTATCATAATGTTCTCCAGTTCCACAAATTTCCCTGCAAGTGACATAATTTTGTTTTTCTTTATGGCTGAATAGAATTCCATTGTGTGCATATTCCATAATTTTGTAATCCATTCATCTGTTGATGAATACCTAGGCTAGTTCCATAGTGTGGCTATTATGAATTATGTTGCTATAAACATATATATGCATGTGTTATCATATTAGTCTAGTTTCAATTTCCTTGGGTAGATATCCAGGAGTTGTATAGCTGGATCTTATGGTATGTTCATTCACATTCTTCTGAGGACCCTCTACATGAATTCCAAAGGGGTTGCACTAATTTGCAATCCCACAAACAATGTATGAGAGTTCCTACTTCTCCACATCCTCATCATCATTTATTATTATTTGTGTTTTTAATGATTGCTGTTCTAATTGGGGTTAGGTGAAATCGCAGAGTACTTTTGATTTGTATCTCTCTGATTGCTAATGATGTTGAATATTTTTTCATATATTTACTGGCCATTTATGTTTCTTCTTTTGTGAAGTATCTGTTTAGTTCACTTGCCCCTTTTGATTGGATCATTTGTTTTTTTTTTTAAGTTTCTTTCTTTTTTAATTTTTATTTTTATTCATACATTCAAGCATACATCTTTGCTAGGTGCAAATTGATAATGATACATGTGCTCACAATTCTCATTTGACCCCTTCCCCAAATTCCCACCCTGCTCCCTCGCCCTCCCTCCCTCTCAAGTTCAGTTTAGTGAGTAACCTTGATATACATTAGTGTCCCCTGCGCCCGCGTCCAACCCCCTCGGCTAAATCAACTTCTTTGCTTTCCAGGGTCTCTCCTTTTTCATCTGGAGACCCTCTTATGCCCCATCTTCTCCCTAGCATCCGCAAATTCGGGAGAACATATGCTTCTTTACTCTTTGTGACTGGCTAATCTCACTTAACATAATGTTTTCCAGCTGCCTCCATTTCCCTGCAAATAACATGATTTTGTTCTTCGTTATGGCTGAGTAAAATTCCATTGTGTACATATCCCATAGTTTTGTAATCAATTCATCTGTCCATGGACATCTTGACTGGTTCCATAGTTTGGCTATTGTGAATTGTGCAGCCATAAACATAGATGCACATACGTAGGTCTGATAGTTTGGTTTCCATTCTTTTGGGTAGATACCCAGAAGTGGTATTGTTGGATCATATGGTAGGTTCATTCCCATTCGTCTGAGGATCCTCCATACTGTTTTCCACAGTGGTTGCACTAGTTTGCAGTCCCACAAACAGTGTATTAGAGTTCCCACTTCTCCACATCCTCGCCAGCAGTTGTTGTTGTTCGTGTTTTTTATGATTGCCATTCTGACTGGAGTTAGGTGAAATCTCAAGGTAGTTTTGATTTGCACCTCTCTGATTGCTAATGATGTGGAACATTTCCTCATACATTTATTGGCCATTTGTATTTCTTCTTTTGTGAAGTGTCTATTTAGATCCTTTGCCCATTTTTTGATTGGATTGTTTGCTTTCTTAGCTGTGAATTTCTTGAGTTCTTTGTATATCCTAGATATTAGACCTCTATCTGTAGAGTAACTGGCAAAAATCTTCTCCAGCTCTGTAGGCTCTCTGTTGAGGTTCTTGATAGTTTCCTTTGCTGCACAGAAGCTCTTCAGTTTAATGCAATCCCATGTATTGATCTTCCTGAGGGTTGCTTGTGCTTTTGAGGTCTTGTTGAGAAAGATTTTACCTGTGCCTATGTGTTCAAGTGTTGGTCCTATGCCCTCTTCAAGTAGCTGCAAGGTCTCTGGCCTGACTTCCAGGTCTTTGATCCACCTTGAGTTGACTCTTGTGCAGGGTGAGAAAGTGGGGTTCTTGAGCTGTCTTATATTCTAGATATTAGTCCTCAATCAGGGGGGTGGCTGGCAAGGGTCTGCCATTCTGTCAGCTCTTTATTAAGGTCTTTTCATAGTTATCTTTGCAGCACAGAAGCTCTTCAGTTTAATGCAACCTTAAGTATTAATCCTCGTTTTCATTTATTGTGCCCTTTGATGTCTTATTGAGGAAGATTTTACCAGTGCTTACATGTTGTAGCATTGGTCCTATGCCCTCTTGTAATAACTATAAAGTCTCTGGTCTAATTTCCAGGTCTTTGATCCATCTTAAGTTGGCTCTTGGACAGGGTGAGATGGTGGGATTTTTGAAAAATATTTATCTTCATAATTTACTTTCTATATTTTTGTCATATTTTCTCTAGATGCCCTAATTGAATGCCTAATTAATTTTTCTCTGAGTGTGCTTTTTATTCTAATCTTTTTGCTAAAATTATGTTTTACTTATTTATTTTTTTATTTTATTGGTGCATTGTAATCATACATCTTTGTGAGGTTCAAGCTGGTAGAGGCATACATGCACACAAGTATCAATAATTTTTCCTTTGAAATTTTGTTTAGTTCACTAAATTTTTAATAAATTTTACTGATATTCAATCATTCTTTGCACTTTCTGGCACAATAATCATTCTGAATTTTTTTTGTTTTAATTTCTTTAGAATTTGTACAGTAAAGACTTAATAAATTCACATTTCATCACCTCTTAGTTAGAGATTGTGGCTTGCACAATTTTCTTGCACAAAAATTTTAAAATTTAGTTAATATTTCTGATGTAGAGCCAATTTTGTAAATGTTGCATCAACATTTGGAAATAAAAATGATTTAACTTTTATTTTAATATTGTACTTTCTACAAATATATGAAGTGGTTTTATAGGTTTCTCCCTTTCAATATTGATGTCTATGTCAGATTCATAAAAGATTAGTAGTGGTAAAATATAATGATGTAAACTGTTACTATTCAGTGAACACTTACTGCCTGCTAAGAGTTGTCTGTGTGAGTTGGTTATGACAGTATTTATTTAATTTACTATGTTTTTGTTTCTATACAATTACAAACCTACAAGCATTTTGCAAGAGTAGTAAAAACAAAACAAAAACTCCCATACGTATTTTACCAAGATATATGACAAACAGAATCATATGTGTGCATCTAATATGAGGCAATATATTAACCCCTACGCTGACAATTTAAGACAACCAACTTTCAATATATAAATTTACCAAGATTAAAATCAAATAGCAAAGCTGCTTGGTGGCCTTATTCTGTATAGCTTTTGAATTTTTGCTTAACATGTCTACCAAGGATGTGGTCTCAAAGAGGGTGAAGGGTCAACTCCATGAAAGAGGAAGAGCCAGTGATGTCATACTGACCCTTCTAACCTAAACTTGAAGAAGCATACCATAACTTCCACCTCATTTTAGTTCTTAAAAGCAAGTCATCAGATTGAGTCAATAAAATACTAGGAGATAGAGATCATGGGAACCAGTCCTCAAAGCTAGCTTCTAAATTACATACAGAAATTTTGATTTACTGAGCCTTATGAGAATGATTTGGAGACATTGTGCCAATTTAATCCTTAATATTTCACCATGCATTTCTGAAGATAAATGACATTATTTTTCTAAAGAAATTTATTGGGGCATTATAATTTCACATGTTAGTGAGATTCATAGTGACATATTCATGTATGGATATAACATTATTTGGTCTACTTGCTTCCCATAACTCCTCAATCTTACCCTCTTCCCTCCCCTCATCCCCTTCTACTGCTATAGTGGTCTTTCTCCTAATTATCATGAGGTCCCTTTCTTTTCCTTGTTTTTCTCTAGCTCCCTTGTATAAGAGAAAACATGTGACCCTTGATTTTCTAAGTCTGGTTTATCTCATTTAGCATGATGTTCTCCAGTTCCATCCATTTTGCTGCAAATGACATAATTTTGTATCTTTTATGGATGAGTAAATCTCCACATTTTCTTTATTCATTGATCTGTTGATGGACACTGAGGCTGATTCCATAACTTGGCTGCTATGAATTGTGCTACTACAAACATTGGTATGCATGTATTGTTATAGTATGCAGACATTAATTATTTTGGATAAATACCCAGGAATGGAATAGCTGGGTCAGATGATGGCTCCATGTCTAGTCTCTTGAAGAGTTTCCACACTAATTTTCATAATGGTTGTACTAATTTACATTTCTACCAACATTATAGAAGAGTATCTTTTTTGTACATCTTCATTTATTGTTATTTGTATTCTTTGATGATTGCCATTCTAACTGGAGTTAGATGAAATCTCAGTGTCATTGTGATTTCCATTTCCTGATGGCTAGAGACATTAAACATTTTCCACATAATCATTGGCTATTATATCTGTCAGCATTCTTGTAGTTATCATCTAAATATTGACCATGTAACTTGGAGGAAAGAAGATCTATTTTCTTATGGTTTGGGGGTAAGTCCATGTGAGTCCAGGGACTGTGGATCTCAGGGCATGGCAACAGGAAGCAGAGAAATGAAGAGCAAATGGACTGTGCTCACACCATGGAGGCCAGCAAGAGAGAGAGCAGGGGGAAGAGGAACCATCTCTATAATGCCCAAGGCTGCACCTCCATGGACACACCCTACGGGCCTATCAGGTACCACCCAGGTAAATCCATTACAAGGCATTTTTCTACCTCAGGGATTATAACTCTCATGTCTCAATCACATCGGCTCCAAACATTAATAAATAAGATCTTAAGGGAATATTTTATACCTAACTACAACAGGTATTCATATTTCTTCTTTTAATGTGTTTCTATTTGGTTCATGTGCAATTTGGTGGTTAGGTTATTTGTCTTTGTTGTTGTTTTTTGAGTTCTTTATATGTTCTGGATATTAATAATCTGTTGGAAGAGTAGCTGGCAAAGATTTTCTTCCATTCTTTATATTATTTATGCTGTTGGTTCCTTTGCTGTGCAGAAGCTTTTTAGTTTGATTCCATCCCACTTATTGAATTTTGGCATTATTTTCTGAGCTTAGGAATCCTATTGAGGAAGTCATTGCCCATGCCTATATACTAGAGTACTTCTATATTTTCCTCTAGTAGTTGTTAGGTTTCTGGTGATATTTCTGGCCTTTGATCCTTTTTGAGTTTTTTTTTTTTTGTAAGCTGAAATATAGGGTCTAGTTTCAATATCTTTTATGTGGAAAGCTGGATTTCCAAGTACTATTTGTTAACAAGGATGTCTTTTCTCTAATGTGAGCTTTGGCACCTTTGTCAAGGATCAGGTAATTTCATTTGTATGGGTTTGACTCTATGTTGTCCATTCTATTCCTTTGGTCTACCTGTCTATTTCTATGCCAATATAATGCTAGTTTTATTACTATGGCTTTACAGTGTAATTTAAAGTGCATTGTCATGCTTCTGACTGCACAGTTGGCACAGAATTGTATTGGTTATTCTGATTCTTTTGTTCTTTTTTAATATGCTTTTATTGGTAAATTATGGTCTCAACATCATAATGTAAATCATGTTGACAATAACATACATGAACACAGCACTTGGTAACCCCCCCACCCCTAGCTTACCCATCTCCCCCATTCCCAATACAGAGTACTGAGATTTACTTTGGTATATTCACATATCTTCGCATAGTCAATGTTTCCAGTAACGAACCTCAGTCTTCCCCTCCCTTTCCTTTAGACCACCTCCTTGGCTCCACTGAGGTTTCTCCTCCATTATCTGGAGTTCCTCTGGTATTCCAGTTACTTCCTAGCTTGCCCATCTTAGAGAAAACATATGCCCTTTCATATCCTGTGACTGGCTAATCTCACTTAACATAATGTTTTCCAGGTGCTTCCATTTTCTTGCAAATTACATGATTTTGTTCTCCTTTATGGCTGAGTAGATCCCATTGTGTGTGTTTCCCATGGTTTTGTGATCCATTCATCTGTTGATGGACACCTGGGTTGATTCCATAATTTGGCTATTGTGAACTGTGCTGCTATGAACATGGGTATGCATTTATTACTATAGTTCTCTGGTTTCAACCCCTTTGGAAAGATACCCAGGAGTGGGATAGCCCAATTGTATGGTGGGTCCATTTGCAATTTTCTGAGGAATCTCCACACTGATCACCATAGCAGCTGAACTATGTTGCAATCTCACCAACAGTATAGATAAGTTCCTATTTCCCTACATCCTCACCAACATTTATCATTTTTTGACTTATTGATTGCCATTCTGATTAGGATTAGATGGAAACCCAGTGTAGTTTTGATTTGAATCTCCCTGATTGCTAATGATGTTGAACATTTTTTATGTATCTATTGGCCATTTGTATATTTTCTTTTGTTGTCTATTCAATTCAATTCCCCATTTCTTGAATAGGTTATTTTTTTTAGTGTAAAATCTTCTAACTTCTTTGTATTCTAGATATTAGTTCTCTATCAGATTTACTTTGGAAAGAGTTTGATAAGCAGCTGAAAAGAAAATGTATTCAGTCATTGTTGAATGAAATATTTTGAAGATGACTGTTATGTTTATTTTATTTATAGTATGGTTTAATTTTGTATTATCCTTGTTGACTTTGTGTCTGGATAATCTATTAGTGAGAGAGGTGTATTAAAATCATCAAGTAGATTTTATTTGAACTATTTGAGCCTTTATGTCAAGTAGTGGTTACTTTATGTAAGTGGGTGAACAGACATTTAGGGCATAAATATTTCCTATCATATTTTATTATTAGATTGTTCCCTTTGCCAATATATAATGAACTTATTTGTCTCTTCTGACTAATTTTGGCTTGAAGTCTGCTTTTTGGGAACTGATAAGTACTAACTCTTCCTTGCTTTTATGTTTAATTTGCATGAAATATCATTTTCTATCTTTTTACTTTTAGCCTATGGATATCTTTGCTTATGATATGTGTTTCCTGCAGGCAACAAATAGTTGAGTCTTGTTTTTAGTCTTCTGTTCCCATCTATGTCTTTTAGTAGAGGAATTGAGACATTTATGTTCAATGTTATTATAGAGAGGTACTTATTACTTCTTGTCATTTTGGTTTTTTATAACATTTTATACAATCCTAACTCTCAATTATTTATCTATTCTGATGATGAGTTTCATTTTTTCTGGAGTGCTCTTCATTGTTTTTATCTTCTGTGTTGTGAAATTGTTTTAAGTTTCTTCTGCAATGCTGGATTAGGAATCATAATAATCCTTTATGTTTATTTTGGGAGGTTTTTATATTGCCTTAAATTTTGCAGGACAGCTTTGCAGGACCTAGCAATTTGATTGACAGTTATTTTCTTTCAGCGATTGCAATACATCACTTCAAGGATTTCTGTCAAGAAATCAGCTATTATTCTGAAAGTTTTTCCTTTAATTTTGATCCGATGTTATTCTCTTGCAGCTTTTAAAATTCTTTGTTTGTTCTATCTAAATGTCCACTTCATTTTCAGGGTTTGGAAAAATGTCTGCTATTATTTTATCAAGTAGGTTTTTAATGCTATTAGTCTGTATCTTTGCTTCTTCCTCAATACCTATGAGCCTTAAATTGGGTCTCTTAATGTTTTTCCAGAGTTCTTATACATTCTTATCATAGATTTTTTTTTTTTGTAATACTGTCTGAATGTTCAAGGATGTCCACCTTGTTTTGAAATTCTGTATTCTGCTCAACCTAATCTATTGGAGACTTTCAACTGAGTTTTTTATTCGACTTTTTGGAGCATTCATTTCCAAGATTTCTATTTAATTATTTTTCAGAATTTCTCTCTTCTTAAATGCTCTTTCATATTCTGTACCTTAACCCTTAGTTCATTCCTTATATCTTATTTTAGTTCATTGATCATTTTAGCAACCAACATCTTAAATTCTTTGGAAATTCATCCACTTTGATGTCTATGAATTCAATTAGTAGTGGGATGGAAGAAGTATAACCTTTTGGAGGCATCATGTTGACTTGTTTCTTCATGTTCTCTGAGACTATGTTGTTTGTGCATCTGCTATGATGGATTCCTCTTTCTCTATTATCTGAGGGTTTGTTTAGTGATCAGTTGTCTTTTTACAATAAGCCTTGGGCTAGGGATACATCTTAGCTTCAACACATACAAGCAGTTATCAAAATGGTTGGTTCAAACAGCAGCACCGATTTGAGAGGAGACAGTAATTTTCAGTAACAAGAGTAATTTAAGAGCAAACCATATACCAACATATATTTAAAAATTATTTTTCTAACCAATGAGAACAGTGGTGGGAAATAATATGGAAAAGGCTGAAAAGTTAAACATTATTTATAGTATACTCAATACAAAATTATGTTGGAAGAATGAAGCAAATAAAGAAGAAATGTGGAGATAGAAGAGAGACAGAAGAAAAAGGAGGAGAGAAAAAAGGGAGACAGAGAAGGAAAGTGAGTGGAGATGAGAAGAAAGGAAATAGGTATTAAAAAAATTCAACTATTTTAAAGAATACATTAAATTATCTAGAACCATAAAAAACAAATCATGACAAAAGACACAACAAAACACTTTACCCAAAAGACTTCATGAAAAA
>PVLC010027076.1:0-22190 GCA_004027655.1 Graphiurus murinus
CTTGAATGTCACAAGTGCTAGAACATTAGACACAAGGACAATTACCAGGATCACTGGACCGGAAGAGATTTAAGAAATCATCCCAGACAGACACAAATCACCCCTGGTAAACTGATTTTCTTGGGAGTAGCAAGGTTAAAGGACATGTTCCTGCTCAACACACACTAACACCATAGAGTAGGCTCCCCAAAACATAGTTCACCTCAAGTATGCTAAGGAAGGCAACGTTATTTGCTCTGCTTATCCTTCCTGTGTCCTTTCTTTCACCTTCACTCACTGAAACCTCTCAAGCTCTCATGTTGCTTGGTCTGAGGGTAGAGAGAGTCAGGGGAAATCTTCTAGGGGTCAATCTCCCTGTGGTGGGACCTGGGAATAAGATCAAGTTAGCCAGGGGGAAAAAATGGGGGCTCTCCAGGGAGCCACATATTATCCAACAAATTATTCTCACTCCTGAATTATCATTTGAATGTGTGTGTGGGGTTACTGGAGGTTGAACCTAGGGGAGTTCTACCTCTGAGCTACATCTTCACCCTATTTTATTCTTTATTTTTGAAACTGGGTCTAACAAAATTGCTTAGGGTCTCACTAAGTTGTAGAGGCTGGCCTTGAACCTGAGTTTCTCCTGTCTCAGCCTCCCAAATCCTTGGATTATGGCCATGTACCACCATGCCCAGGTTCCCTGATTCTTCTGAGAACTGCATCTTTATTCTATGGAGCACGTAGCTCTTCTCCCCCACTCTACTCTGAGATGCTGGGGCAGGGAGCTGCCATCTTCCTAAATGCCCCTGCTCTTGGGACCATACTGATTTGTCCAGGTATAAGTGATCCAAGATGAGTCAGTCATCATCCTCCCTCATGATGCTCTAAATTATGAGGGAGAAAATAGAGTCTTTAGGTCTCTGGCGGCAAGTTGAGGAAAATGCCAGGCAGTGAGCTGTTGGCATTCACATTCAAGGCCACGCGGAAAAAGTGGAGCTGCAGAGTAAAGAATGCAGCCAATCAGCAGACAGAAGCAGAGACTAGAAGCAGCTGGGGAGAGGCCTTGCTCTCTTCAAGGCCGGGTAGATTCCTGCCTTTCCCTGGTTTGCTCAATTTATGTGAGCCAATAACTCACTTCCTTTTCTCTCCCTGAGTTTTTTCACATTGAGTCTCTGCCAAGAATTGTGAATTATACAATTGAAGACTGAGGCAACACCATTGGCAAAGGCAAGGACCAGTGGCATAACTAACAAACTGTCTAATAAGGGTCCCCAATCTGTGCCTCTCCCCAAAACAGTTGAAAAATTTACCACATTATAATAATTCAGACCAGGTGTGCTTCTATCTGATGACCTATGGCATCATTAAGTTGGGAGAAGGGTTTTTATAAGGAGAAAAGTTTGAATTATAGCAGAGAAACTTTGATAAGCACAGTGGTGTAGTTTAGTATTGATTTTACTCTCATGGATGCTTGATTTGGCATTTATATTTAGCTATTCAACATTTCAGCCAATATAGATCAGTAAGGCGGGGCTTACATTTTACTGCACAATAGACAGAATTATGAACTCCTCTGCAGGCCACGTGGTAGAGGGGCCTTTCCCAGGCTGTGCTCCAAACCAAGACACGAATGCTCACACAGACTTGGGAAACACTGCCTAATGAAGCATTCCTCTTGGAGGTTCACAACTGAAGTAAAAGTGCATTCCACTTTGTTGACATTTTCTTGTGAATTAGGCATATGTGCATCTTTTGTTGGGATTTCAGTTGCTTTTGATCTGCCACTATTCGGCATTTATCAGAATAATAAGTTCTTTGTAAAATAATTTCAACGTATTTTACTAGTGATGCAGATTTGGAAATAATCTATTCTTTACCAGCTCCCAATAAGATAAAACATATAATGGTATTAAAGAGTAATTTGGATATTTTACTGACTTTATATTTTGGCAATGCTTCATGCCTCATTTGCCTGAAAATTCATTAGATTAGTGCAATACCACGTTTTAATGCAAAAGATTCAAACTTATTTTTCCAAGTAAGTTGAGCCCTGCTTATTTTCTGTGCTTTCATGCTTGAGTTAATAAATTGCCAAGTTTCCTTCCTCTGTTTGCTCTGTTTTCTTTTATATACCATTTGTCAGAGGTGCTTTATTTCAAGAAAGAAGGAGGAGATGAAAAGTAAATTACCCCCTTGGGCTTGTGGTGGAAAGTTTGCCTCCCTACAATCTGCGATCTCAATCATTTCTTATATTTTACTGAGCCTTCAATTTGTGACAAATATATGCACTAAAGCTAACATATCAATGGAAAGAAACCAGAAAACAGTGATTGGAAGAGTGCCAGGAGAGGACAGCAATGAAGAGTCCTCATTTCACCAAGTATTATCGTAACAATAGTGAGACTTGGGGACTGATGAGGCAGAAAACTTCATCCTGCCTGGGCACTGCCCGGAAGACCTTCACAACACTACAGAGATGCTGGCATCTCTTACCTAGTACAGACAGATTTTTGTTTTTTGTTTTTGTTTCTTTTGAGGTACTGAAGATTGAACCCAGGGGCAGTCTACCTCTGACCTACACCCCCTATTTTATTTTATTTTATTTTATTTTATTTTTGAAATAGAGTCTCACTAATTTACAGAGGTCCTTGCTAAGTTGTTGAGGCTGGCTGCGAACCTGAAATCCTCCTATGCTCCTAAGTACTGGGATTACAGGTGCATGCCACTAGGCTCAGTACTAGTACAGAGAGCTCTTGACCTTCTTCTTTGTCATCTAGCTGCATCCTTCTTATAATTAGTCTACACTTGAATATAACTAAAATATATGATTTCTTATGGATAAATAAATGAATCATGATGTACCAAACTTTCACCTCCACGAGGCCTGTCACCTGGCCAATGTTCTCACTCACCTAAATATTTGGGGAGGCATTTGAGAGTCATATTAGTTATTAAAGTTTAAGTGGACACACAGATAAGTTATTTCTCCTCCCACTCTTCACTGTGTTCTAATTGTGGCATATAAGTCAATTGCAATCTACCACGTGTGAACTTTGAGGACATTATGCTAAGTGAAATAAACCAGTCACAAAAATATAAATATTGCATGGTTCTATTTGTATTTGATAGCTAGAATAGTCAAATGCAAACAGACAGAAACTAGAATGCTGGTTATAAGGGGCTAAAGGAAACAGGATGGGGGTGGGGAGGGGTATTATTTAATGGGTTCAGAACTTTCATCTTAAAAAATGAGCAGTTACAAAGGTAGATGGTGGTGATGGATGCACAGTATGATGAACATATTTAATACCACTGAACTGTGCACTCAAAAATGGTTGAGATGGTAAATCTTATATATATTTTACCACAAAAGCACAGGAGGGAAATCAATTGCATACCTTCTTAGGTATCTGAGCCACTCTCTCTTTTCCTCATTGACTTTCCAAACCCTACATTATCTCTCTGGCCTTCAGCTGTCCCAGCTCTCACTGCAGGTCCACCCATCGCACTACCCCCTCACAGCTCTCTCCTCATCCTGACCACAGCAAGAGGTACTGCCTGACTGTAGTTAGCTAGTAATTGTATCTCGCCTCTTTTATCCTCCTTGCATCAACTGACTTTTCATGTAGTGTTTAGCTCCCTGATAAGCTAGTGAGTGTCTGTGATATCAGTCATATTTTTATAAACAATTTTGTCCTAAAAACAGTGTACACTCAATAAATTGTTGTTAACTTGTGAATTTCCCTCATTTTACAGATACCAGATAGACAAAAATAGATCATGAAGCTTTGCATTTTTCCTCCCCACTCCCTCTCAAACTCCTGTCATCCACATCCATGTTATTTCTCCAAATTTTTTCCATAAACATTTTTTTTTCCTTTCTTTCCTTCTCTCTCTCTCTCTCTCTCTCTCTCTCTCTCTCTCTCTCTCTCTCTCTCTCTCTCTCTCTTTGTCTCTCTCTCTCTTCAAACCTGCAATTCTCCTATCTCAGTCTCCCCAATATTGGATTTACAGACACACACCATCATGCCTGGCTTCCCATAAACATTTCAAGAGCCACAATTTCAATTTTACTGCATCCTTAAAATCTGAACTTTGTAACTTGAATAGTCCGTAAAGATATCAGAAAAGCCCTCTACTTTCAAATATCTCAGTGACACAAAGAGTTTTCATTCTTTCTCCATACTATTGTCTTCACTAAGCTTAGGAAAATCTCAAGTTTTAATGATATTTTGGTCATTCTTTGTTATCTATGCTCCCCCCAAGCTGGAAAATCAAAAATAGTACCAATTATTATTTAGCTCTTTACAGTTATTTTTAAATTGCTCCAGGATGCCTACCTATACATGATACTATGGTAGTCAGAGTTTCCTATTTTTTTTTTCTGGATAAGGAAACTGGATCTCAGGGAGGTGATCCTGAATTGTCTCTGTCTCTACTGAATGACCACATAAAACAAAAGTTGTCTTAAAACTTGTCTCGGGAGTCTTTCCACCATTCCAATCCATTTATTTTATTGTTATATGCTTTTATTGTTGCATTATAATCTCACATCATAATGTAAATCATGTTGACAGTGATGTACATGCACACAGTACTTGGTCCCCCCACAACCCTTCCCACTGCCTCCCCATCTCTTCCCTTCCCCAAACAGAGTGACATTGGTATTTTCACATAGCCAATGGTAGTAATTCCTTAAATGAACCTCAGTCTTCCTCCTCCCCTTTCCTTAGACCACCTCCTTGGCCCCAATGAGGTTTCTCCTCCATTAACTGAAGTTCCTCTGGTCCCTGGCTTTGCAAATTAGAGAGAACATTTGACCCTTCACGTTCTGTGATTGGCTAATAGTACTTAACATAATGTTCTCTGGGTCTGTCCATTTTCTTGGAAATGACATAATTTTGTTCTTCTTTATTGCTGAGTAGAATTCCATTATGTGGATATCCCTTAATTGCGTGATCCATTTATCTTTTGTTAGATACCTAGGTTGGCTCCATAATTTGGCTATTGTGAATTGTGCTGCTATGAACATGGGTATGCATATATTACCCATGTTCTTTGGTTTCACCATCCCAATCTGATTCAGACAAATCATTTTCTTTTCATTCAGATCAAAGGTGATACACAAAACATGAGCACTGTCAAACATAAAATATGATATTTACGATGCCCAAAAGATATTCTGATGTTTCCTCTATACACATAAAAGTTGAGCTAAAGAATAGGCTTTGTATGGTTGGAAGCTCAAATAACTTGAAGCTCTAGATTCTCTAGCGCTGTGCAGGCCCGTGCAATCACCACATGTGTCTGGAGCACTGGAAAAGTGGCAAGTGCTAAAAGTTGAGATAAGATCTTGGATATCTTAAGTCAAAAATATATATATTTTAAAAAATATGTCCCCCTCCTTATGTCTAATTTTTATGGAATTACTATAATTTTTAATGCTTTTTGATGTAGCAAGTGTTATATTTCTATTGGGCTAAGCTTTAAAATTCATCATAATCTGAAAACCAAGCTCCCTCTCCCTCAATGCCCTTCCCCATTGTGGGAACACTCAACTTAATATGACTGTGATGTAACTCTCTGAAGCCAATTAATCAGTAGTGCATTTGTAAAAAGCAAATGCCCCTTACCATATTTCACTGCAGTAAAGCAGTTTTGTATTATGCCCTATACCTACCAGACTTTGGCAGTTATTGTAGCCCAGGGAATAGCATTTGCCCAATGTGTGAGAGACCCATGTGCATCTGTTGCTAAAATGATTTCTTTCCAATTAAGTCAAGCAATAGAAGAAGATGATGAATGTTAATTTTTTCAAACTATCATTATGAAGGAAAAAAATCTGCCAAAATCGAGTATTTTACAAAAAGGTCAAGTACTGTTAACAAAGTTAATTTTACTTGGTATCTGGGTGTCATAGTCATCTTTCTGACTCAAAAATGGTTTGCTAGGAACACTTTGAAGTTCAATGGATAGATACAATAGAAATGGATTGTGACATTTTTACCTGGTAACTTTGCATTGAAATGCTCACAATGTCAAGTGGGAAATTAATAATTACACCACTTTTTACCACTGAATGTCTGTCAAAGAGAACAAAACCATGTCAAGCAAAAGCGAAGCATAGAGACAGAAGCACTTGTGACTCCATCTCTCATCCCTGTGTGAAACAGCAAATCAAAGACAAATTCAGTATGTTCCCCCCAAAGTTAATAGACACATAGTACTAGTATAATGGGACAAATTAAATTAATTTAGCACTCAGCTTGCCTGGAACTGCATATCAAGAAATAAATCCTGTCACATTACAACGTAGGGAGATTTAAGTCAAATAAGGGTAAAAATCTCAAGTCAGAAATCGAACATTTTTAACATAGATTCATCCGCATCTGCATGATATCCACCCTCACATTAATATGAATAAAGTCAAGTCAAATTCCCTTCTAGTTACACTAATGAAAGAACTCAAAACGTTGAATTCTTCAGATTATCTATTCGCACTTGAGTACTATGGCAGCCTGTGGTTTGGCTCAAAGGTGGATCAAGCCAGTTGCCTATTTAAAGTGTTTAAATATAAGATATTATATTTTCTGGGGCTTTGTGAAAATATAGACAAATATTTTCATAAAATGTCTGCTAAGTGATCTGATTTGTGAGACATCAGAAAGATCCCTTCAATGAAAAATATTTTACCAATAGGTTCTTAAAATTCATCATTAGTAAGAATCATTCATAAAGTTCTTGCCCCAATTCACAGTATTTTGGGTATCAAACTAAAACACTTCCTTATTCAATTGATTGGATCAAGCACCCTCTTTCCTAATCTAGAGAAGAGAAGGAAGTTAAGTGTCAAAATCTAAAGGGAGTGGGATACCATTTCAGAGGAGCTAGAAATAGGAGACAGAGAGTACTAGAAACTAACCACATATTTCAATATTTCCTCAGGAAAAGAAATTAATAATAGTCTTGAAAAGACAAGTAGGGTTTCCTGTTCACCCCTGTGAATCATTTTAAAGACAAATGTATACTTTGCATTCATCATGGGCTTAAATTCCAATACATCATCCCTTAAGTCTCTGCTGATACATACTTTTTAAAAAAAAAAATACTAAAGAGCTTAGTGTTATAAAAGAAATTCACCTAGGTAACAATTTCAAGATGCCACAAATCTCAAAGTCCTGCTTTTATCACCAGCTGAAAAGCCAATAAGTCTTAATTGTCTCTAAACAATCTCCAGCTGTGTAACCTTTCATGCAAGATCCTTAGAAAAGAAAGGCTCATAAAATAGTTTTCTAAGTACTATATTTATGCTGGGATTTAAATTTCAATTACAAAGAGAAATTATATCTACCACTTGATGCAAATGCATTTGAACATGTTACGATTATAAAAGTAAAACCTGCTTAATCCTCTCATAAACTTAGTAATTTTATGAAACTCCCATTGTCTCATAGACATAAAACGTGACAATCAGCATTCTAAACAATATCCTAAGTCAGAACCACAAGATTTCATAACATGTTTTTCTTCTTCTGTTACTCTACAGAAAAAGCAGAATGAAATATGCCTCCCATGTTTTAAAAGTAAAAATGGTCTTCATTATTATATGACTTCTGGGTCTTGTAGATCTGCTGCTCTATACCAAAGGCATGCAGAACTGTATACTGTACTTTTTAAAGTTAACATAATAAGACTTCTCTAAGCCTATCCTAATTTGCAACATAAATATGAACTTAAAAAAAAAAACTTCACTAGTTAAAACACTCAGATTACTATGAAAATCCAATAACTCCTCAATTCTCCCTCCGATCTCAAATCAAAAAGGGACTGTCCATCACTTTGGTTGGAAACAATCTGCCATTATTTCGAGGCCCAACCAATCAATACGTATTCTCTTAGAAGCTAATGTGGGAGGCCACAGTTCCAGAGAAGACAGCAAGAATTTTTATCGTGACGTGGGACATCTTATCCTTGACAGGACCTAAGATCAATGGATGAGAGGATTTGACACTTTACACAAATTTTAACTCACCATCATTAAATATTCACTAAAAACAAATCCCTATGTCCCGGTTTTAAAATTCAAATAAATTCCTATGTAAAATATATTTCCTCAGCATTCATTCCCCTCTTCTGGCCCATGAGGCTTTGAGAATCCCCAAGAAGATGAGACATGCTTCCCCTACCCAGTCACTCTCATTTCTCCCATCTTCCCATTTCCCATGTCAAAGAGGAAAGGATTTATGAAGTTTCAGTTTGTAGATATTGGAAGTAAGGAGCCAGGCATTTTGAGATCAAAGGCAAAAGAGCTTTATGCCAAACCTTTTTGACCATATATTTCCCTAGAAATATTAGGTTGGTGGTTAAAAAAAAATTATAGTATTTATTCATGTTCATGTTTTACAAAAGTTTTTTGAATAATGTATGTGCAGCATACAATAAAAGAAGAGATTAACAAGCAATCTAAAAATAGTGTCTGTTTTATTGCCTGGATCACTATTTCTAAGGAGAGAGCAAGCTTGCATTCTTAGAGCTCATGGAGTTATCTTTGCCTAAAATCGGAATGCATGAAGGAGAAGTTGCCACTCACTAAATACATAAAAAAAGAAAATTCTGCACATCATGCCAAGACATTATGCAGTAGGTGGAGTTAACATAGGAAGCTTTTATCATGAGTAAGTAAAAACTCCATTACCTCCTAAGTTAATAACTACAACCTATAATATGAAGTTCTATTTTAGTAGAGCTTTGTATATTTTTAAAGAATAAGAAAAGATCATTTGTCTTCCTTTCTATGAACTGGGCCCCTCAATGAGTTGCCATTGCCTTTCCTTTTTTCATTCTATTCCCTCAAAAAGAGAAGGCAATAATAGTCTTCTAAGGTTGACTCCACATGAATGGACTAAATTCAGAAGAATGGAATTTTTTTTTTTTTTTTCTTGAGGAAAAGAGCTTCACAGCACTGTGGGCAGAGATTAATATCTGGGAGTAAGCAGACCACAGACCATTTGATAAGTTTTGTTTCAAGAATGATTTCAGCAAGCCAGAACAAAATCCATCTTTTTAATTTGTAGTCACACCATGTAAGTCGAGCTTTTTATGGAAAGGCATCAGTCTCTCAGGAATGATTAGGGAACTGGTGATATACAACTGTCTCTGACAGTGCCGCTGAGTGCTGGGCAGGAAGGAGGCCTGTGTTCTCACACTAGCTCACCTGCTAGGCAGGTGACAGAGGGGAACTGATCTCTGCCGGCAAACTTCCCATGGGAATAAGGCACTACCTGGATCTCTGGGTTTTCCCATAATGTTACTCAGATGGAAAACAAAAAAAGTCCTTAATAAACATTCATTGAGAGCCCACACAGGAAGTTCTTCGAGCTCATCCTGGTGATGTCTGGTAGGATATTGCTCTAACATGATCTTACCACATTTTGCTAAAGAGAGCATAAAATGATCTTATGACTCTTTCATGGGCAACCCTGTAATCTGACCCCAAAGGAATAAAGGTTTAATGGTCTGGACATGAGCAGATTTCTTTATTTTTAACATTACCAATAAGTACTCAAAAAAAGCAAAAGTATCCTAACCACTGGAGAATATAATCAGGTAAAAAATAAATATATGAAAAGTGCTTTAGACTGAAATGGAAAGATGTGTCTATCCATTCTGATCAGCTCAAGTTAAAACTCTGCGGACACGATGAGAGAGAGAGAGAGAGAGAGAGAGAGAGAGAGAGAGAGAGAGAGAGAGAGAGAGAGAGAGAGAGAGAGAGAGGGGCCGAGCGAGCGCACATCAGAGAGGGATGAACGGAGGGAGAGAGGAAGAAATGAATGAATGAATGAATGAATGAATGAATGAATGAATTGGCTTGCAGGTCTTCATTTCACCCTGTCTACTTCTCATGCTCCTGTGCCCTCACTTTCCCGGGTCTTTAACCTCTTTTTATATTAACATACTTTTATTGGTACATTATAATTATACATCAAAAGGAGGTATAGAATGATAGGAATATACATGCACACAGCACTTGGTGTGTTTTCCTCCAGATCCCACCCCACTCCTTCCCCTCCCTCATACATGTTATTGAGACTAATATTGATAATTTCATATATATACACATATATGGCATTATTTGAACTGCTTCCTTCGTTAATACTCCTCCTCTCCCCACATGAACACTTCGCTCTCCTAACCCCCCTCCATCACTCCACTGGAGTCTCTCTCCTCCCTTATCTGAAGTCCCTTTCGTTTCCAAATTTCTCTCTAGCTTCCCCACATGAGAGAAAACATATGACCATTCACTTTCGGGGACTGGCTCATCTCAGTTAGCATAATATTCTCTAGTTCCATCCATTTTCCTACAAATGGAATAATTTTGTATAGACCACAATTTTATAATCCATTCATCTTTTGATGGACACCTAGGCTGGTTCCATAATTTGGCTGTTATGAATTATGCTGCTAGAAACATGAATATGCATGCATCGCTATAATAGTCTGTCTTTAACCTCTTCCTGTCACTCTCTGTCTTAGCTATTGTTCTGAGCTGATCCCTCCTTGACAGGCTCTGCTATTGTTTGAATGGTCCCCCCAAAATTGCTCAATCCCCAATGCAACAGTGTTGAGAGGGGGCCAAATAAGGGGTGATTGGGTTCCAAAGGCTCTTCCCTTATTAAACCCAGGTTCAGAAGCTCATCCTACAGAAACACCAATGTCTGAGAGATGAGCAGTGGGGAGAAAGAAAGGTTTTATTCAGTGGCCAAAAAAAAAGTAAAGAAGGAACTTTGCATACAAATCATCTTCTCAATCCCAGGACTTTGAGGGGTGAGAGTTATGGGATAGGAATTATGAGGGAAAGGGAGAGAGTAATAAAGGGGAAGAATAAATGGAGATCTTCCAAGAACTTGGATGCTACTCTTTTCACACCATGTCTGGTGTTTCAGATTATGGTGGCTGGTAGATGTCTTTAGCCTTGAAGTATGGGAGAGAGACTAGGCAAGCCTAGGTCAAATTAACCCTATATTATAGTTTTGGACAAAACATTTCTCAAGTCTTCAACAGGTCTACACACGGAGACAGACACAACATGAAGACAGAGATGCCAAGTGTTTTCATTGCATTCCAGGTGCCCAATGGACACATGCAGGCCCAAGTGAAGAGTCAGTGTTTCCGACAAAAGTGGATTTCAGGTTTCTAAAGAGAAACCCAGGCAACCATTATCATCATAACCCACACATCAGCAAGGCTAATAGGAGACTAATAATATATTGCCCTGATGTGTGTCTTCCAAAGTTAGTGAGTTTTAAGACAACAAAGAGCAAGTAAAGTAGACAGTTTATTCAGGATTTCTTCAATAGAACCATCCTCTTAAATGGAATAATGCCATTATAGTCATTGAGAGAGTGGACTTGTTACAGGATGAGTTCAGCCTCCTTTCGCTGTCCTGCTCATGTGTTTTCTTACCTTTCCACCTTACACCATGGAATGACACAGTATGAAGTCCTTTGCCAAATGCTGGAGCCTTGATATTGGACCCCCTAAACTCCATAACTGTAAGAAATAAGTGTCCTTCTTGGTAATAAACGACTTCATCTTAGGTATTCCTAAGCAGGAAACAGACTGTCAGGCTCCTGAGTTTGGATTCACTTTATGCATTTTGACGTTAGCATTGTCCATCTAAGGACCTTTCCTGTCACTCACTTGCTTATTCCCTAAGGTGTGACCAGAAATTAGAAGCATTCAGTGCCTCGACTCCCACTGAGTCCCAGAGGGACCAACTAGAAGAGGACTCTCTTCAGAATCCCCGCATGAGAAAATACTGGATAAGATATGGCGGCCTGAAAAGTTCAGTGAGGCAGAAAGCCAGAAGAAGCTGACCCTGTTTTTCCCAGCCCCATCCAGCTACAGAGACTTGACAGACAGTAAACTGAACTTAATGTGGTCCCTGGGACCAGCATAAAAACCTAGAAGAGTTTTGGAAGAGCAGCATCTCTAACATGTGATATCTAAAATAATCTTACTACCTACAGCACAGTCTCCATGTTCAAAAGAGCCATAACCTTCCCCCAAGTCCCCACATAACTACCCAGTTTTATATTCAAGATCTGCCCTAGTGTCAAATGATTACCCACAATATTAACAACATACCTCACCCCTGATAGCCCTCGCCTGCCCAACATGGGACCTAGTTCCTATGCTGTCATGTGCTGTCTGACCCTTGAGGCCAAAACATGACCACTCAACTACTTTCTAGATCACTGAAGCCAAAAGCTCCAGCTGTTATACCCCAGCCACATAGCCAGGACTCCCCCAGGTACCAACACTAAGTCCTGACTCATGAGCACAGTGAATCACCTGCTGTTTCTCTGCTGACCTCAAGCCTCTACTCTCATCCCTGGCTTTGCCCATAGCTGTTGCCCTGATTTTCCTTCACACCATAGCTTATGGTCAAACAACATGAATCATAAAAAAAAGATTAGGATTAAATTGTCATTCAAAAGCAAAGACAGGTCCCGGTTTTCAGATGGACAGTATTTCTGAATGATAACAATAAGGACTAGAGAGGAAGATCATTTGACCAAAGTCAAGGAACGTATAACAATGGTCTCTGCACAATGAGCCCCCATGTAATATTTGGGTTTTGGTAGAGTGGAATGTAATGATTCTGGTGTTCAAGTGGCCGTGGGTGTGGAGACAAGGTTGGAGTCTGGTAAGTGAGGGAGACAGCATTCTAAAACGATCCCCATGATCTTTAACCCCTAGTGTTACTCCCATGATTATGCTACATTAGATCATATAATTCATTTATAGATGTGTTTAAGCTTACTAATCAGATGATTTTTTAATCCATGCATTGTAATTATACATCATAATAAGATTCAGTGTGATAGAAACATACATGTACATAGCACTTAGTGTGCTTCCCTCTGAATCCCACCCCTCTCCCATCCTCCCTGTACGTAATATTGAACCTAGAATTTATAAGTTCATATGTGATTATGGCATTATTTGAATTGTTTCTTTCATTAAGTCTCTCCTTTCCCCTCTCCACCTTCCTCCTCACGTCCCCTCCTGCTATCTACTAGTATTTCCCCTCATTTATCTAAAGTCACTTTTGTTTACCATTGGTCTTCCCAATTTCTCTCTGGCTTCCACACGTGAGTGAAAACATGACGTTCACTTTCTGAAACTGGTTGATCTTAAAATAGGGAGAGCATCTGTGTGGGAAAAACTGATCATGAGCCTTTGAAAAATAGAGTTCTCTCCAACTGACTGCAGAAGACAAAATTAGATAATAGAAGCATAAATGACATCCAGTGCAAGGAATTTCTCTGCTGCTGGCTTGAAGAAGGAAGGACATGAGCACCACCTCCATAGAGTGATATCAACCCCTTTCCCACAGCTGGTAAGGAAACAGGGACCATCAGTCCTACTATTTTGGAGAACTGAATTCTGCCATCAGCAAAATGAGATGATCTGAAGCAGATCTCTTCCCCTGAGCAATGCTTTCATTTTGGCCTTAGAACAGATCCCATGTAGAGAACCCAACTGAACCTACATGAACTGGGACTTACAAAATGCTGAGCTAATAATTGGATAATATTGTAGGTCACTAACTTTGTGGTAATTTGTTATCCAGCAATGGTACTCTAATACAGTGGTGGCCAGAGCAAATATTGATATAAGCAGGTGGCATGAGTCTCACAGGGAAGCAGATGTGGCACAGACATTAAGATATTTAGAAACATCACAGGTGAGTCTAATGTGACATTGGTGATGAAAACCTTCATCAAAGAGGTGATGTTACATAGCAAGTACTGCAGCCTCTCACACACTTAGGACTAACAATTTAACTGAAAACTGGTCATTAATATCAAATATTATAATGTAGACCGCATTTTCCCTTCTCACAAATTTGTCATTGTCAGCCAGTAATTTTAAGAACTAAAATTAATTGGATATAAAGATTGAGTCTCAGTATATTTATACTAATACTAATTGATTTCATCTTAAATATGAACTGTCAGAGATAAATAAGTAGATGGGTAGATGGATAGATTCATAAAATAAATGAGTTTTTGGCATTTTATCAGTATTTTCCTCTCATCAAAAAGATCTCTATTTGTTCCATGAACTACATATTGGTAAAACAATTTCAATTTATCATTTGATGGTCTTGCTTCTATAATAAATCTGAATTAATTTAGAAAAAAAATCACCTCATACATGAATGATTAATTAGCTCAATTATAAATTTTAAGGTAAAATTATACTTACAAGTTGTAGGCAATGATGAGTTTTGTAATTTTTTACTGGAATGGAGAGGTCTGCCTTATAATGACTATAATGTGAGGTAGCATCTGCTGCAATGAATAAAATTTTTATATCAATTTATCGTTTTAAATGAACCAAATAAAACCATTATCTCAATGACTTGTAATTTATAGGACTTTTAAATCTCCACAATTAGGTAGTGTCAAGGTGCCCTTAGAAATAGCCTGGCATTTCTGAGTAATAAATAGTCAGTTCTGGATTTATTTGCAATTCACTTATACAGGTAATTTTGTATTAAGTTCTCTGCTTTAGAATTCAATACCCACTTAGAATTTTGTTATTTTCTGGCTATGAGGTATAGCCTCCTCCCAAAATGTGCATTTTAATTTTTTCCTATTAGTCATAGACGAAAGGGCACCTCGTTGAGCTTTGTCAACATGAATTCTTGAAAATGCTAATTGGTTATAAATGAGAATATGACTAAGGAGAAATGGAGATGTGAACATCTTAAGAATGAGAGTGTTTTGGAGCTAGAACAAGAACATGGAAGACAACACTGATATGGGGGAAAGGAAGGTGAAAGAGGGACTGAGTAAAAGAAAAAGGAAAAAGACCTGAAGCAAATATAATAAAATGTTACCATGTATGCAGCAAAACAAATAAAAGAAACAAAAGGCAAAAAGATTAAAAAGGATTTCATTAAACCGCCTTCAATTTCAGATGAAATGACTGTCTTGTGGAAAAGCCTAAGAAACTACAAAGCTACACCTACAACTACTAAGTGATTTTGACAGGATCATAAGGCAGGAGGTCAATATGAAATAACAAGTCAGATAACTCTATACTGACAACAAACAATTGAATAGAGAAATTTTAAATAAGAATTCCATTTATAATAGCATCAAAAACATAGCCATTATACTGACAACAACAATTGTGACAAAAATTGAGAAAATATTTAAATGATCTAAATACATGAAGAGAAATACCATGAGAGTAGATTGGGAGAATCAATACTATTAGGAAGTCAATTCACTCTAATTAATTTATAGATTTGATATGATCATTACCATAATCCAAAGATATTTTTATAGGACTTTACAAGCCAATTCTAAAATTTGCTTAGAAATAGCATGATCCCGCTGGGGTGTGGCGGCACACCCTTCTAATCCCAGTACTTGAGAGTCTAAGACAGGAGGATTGCAGGCTTGAGGATAGCCTCAGCAAGTAGTGAGACTTTCATCAACCTAGTGAGACTCTGTTTCAAAATAAAAATAAAATTGTGCTGAGGGTATACCTCAGAGGTAGGGGGAAAAAAAAGAAAGAAAGAAAGAAATACAATGATCCCCAGTAGCCAAAAAAAACCTAAAAAAAAAAGCAAACCAAGAGGATTAGACCACCCAACAGCAAAACTTAATAAAATGTTGCAATCATCAAATAAGAGTGATATTGCATTGGCATAAGGAATAGACAAATAGGTCAATGTAACAGAAGGGAGAATTCAGAAACAGACTACACTAAACAGTGGGTTAATGGGTTAATTTTCACTGAAGACACCAAAGCAAGTTATTATTGCAAGAAAATATCAATAAGTGCTCCTGCTACAACTAAATATACAGATAAGAGGAGAAAGAAAAAAAAACCCTGAAACCATACACAAAATTTATTCAAGATGAATCATAGGCCTAAAAGTTTAAAGTTTCTAAAAGAAAGTATTGGGGAATATCTTTATAAATAAGAATAGACAATAAAAATGTCAAGTCAGAGAGTGGGAAAAATATCTGCAATGTATCTGGCAAAGAATTTGTATCCAGAATGTAAGAAATAAGACCTGCAAAGGATTTTTACCCAGAATATTTGTCTCCAGAATATAAAGAACTCCAACCACTCTGTAATAAAAATACAATCACACCAAATATAGCAACAAAAAGGGACAAAAGACTTGAACAGATAACGTTGAAAGAGAAGATGTACAAATCTTCTTAAATAAGCACATGAAAAGATACTCAACATCTTTAGTCATAAGAAAAATGCAAATTAAAACAGTAGAATGGCTATAATTGAAAAGACTGACAATAGCAAATGTCGAGGAGGGTGTGAACCAACTAGAACTCCCACACATTACTGGTGGGACTGTAAAATGCCACAGTCACTTTGGAAAACAGTTGATATTTTTTCTACAAAGTTAAATATGCACCTACCCTCTGACCCAGCAATCCCATTTCTAAGTATTCATACCACCACCAAAAACAAAAACAAAAGTAAATTTCCACCAGAAGATGTATGTATACAAGAATCTTCACAATAGCCTTAACAAGCAACAACTCAAATGTCACAAAGCAACAGGGAGAATAAACAAATGCAATGAGATATTACTCAGCAATGAAAAGAAACAAATTATTGTAATAAGCACTAACATGGATAAATCTAAAAAACCATTATGTTGAATAAAAGAAGCTAGATACAAAAGGAACATATACTAATGACTTAATTTATAGTAAATTTTATAAAAGACAAGTCATTTCGGTAACAGAACATCAAAAAGTGGTTGGCTGTGGAGAGGTAAGGGATGGACCAAAAAGAGGAAACTTTTTGAACTCATTAGATTGTTGTATATCGTCTTGGGTGATAGTTAAATCACAATTTAACTATCACCCAAGTTCATACAATTGTCAAAGTCCATCACACTGCAAACCTAAGATCTCTGCACCTTATTATATATAAATTATACCTCAACCTTCCTCTCCCAACAAAAAGACTGGCAGAAGAGTCGACAAAATGTCACCCTTCATTAATGCTGGTTAGCAAAAAGAAAAATAAAAAATTATTTTCTGCATTTTCCCACACTTAAAAAAAACACTAAAATATTTGAAAGTTTAAAACTATGAAGTATATATCTTAGTCAAAAAATCCATTCTTATCTCAGGAGGCTTGCAAGCTGATGCAGAGACAGAGAAGTAAATAATTTTTGCAATGCGTAAGTATCAGTATTCCAACAAGGAATTTAATTCAGTTTCCCAAGGTACTAGTGTGGCTGGGATCAAGAGATTAGATCTGAAAGGTGAGACATTCCCAAAGCCCTAAAGAGCTTACTTCAGGAGGTGATTACAGTATACTATAGCACTTGGATACTTGTCTTGTGCCACCAAATTTAGGCTTTTGAAGCAAATGATGTATTTTTAAAATCCATCTTTTTAAAATATATGACATTTACTTATTTACAGTATGCACCTCCTTTCAGCAATTCAGAAACAAATGAGCTCAGTATCTCGCTGCAAAAATAACCAGTAGAAATAGGCAGCAGCCAGATGGCACCCACCAATAATAGCAATGTCTGAAAACCACATCGCAAATCACACAGGTGATGAGTGGGTTTCATTCTGCCTGTCCTGGGCTCCAAAACTCCAAGTCATAGGTCATGTTTTCACTCAAACTATTCTGAACTCTAAGATCACAGGTCATATTTTTCACTCAAACTATGTCAGCAACAAGGTTCCGATTAATGGCAGTGGGACCTCTGAACACCAAGACAATGCCTGGCTGTGCTTTTGATGTATATCTAGCCTTGGCCTTCATTCAATCAAAAATGGAAATGTTCAATTCAACTGAATGCCACCTTGACATCTATTCAATTGCATTTTTCAAATATTGTCCCTGGCTGGAGCCATACCAGCAGAGAACTCAGTATTTGAACACCATTGCTATGGCTTCTTTTAAAATCACTTCTGTAAACTGCACTTGTTAGTATTAGGTCACTTTTAAGGATGACAGTAAGAGCTGGGCGTGGTGGCGCACACTTGTAATCCCAGAACTTGGGAGGCTGTACGCGGCCAGCCTCAGCTGCTTAATGAGGCCCTCCTCAACTTAGTGAGACCCTGTTTCAAAATAAAGAATAAAAAATAGGACTGGGGGTGTAGCTTACAGGTAGAATGCCTCTGAGTTCCATCCCCAGTACCACAACAAAAAAAAAAAAGGATGACAGTAAGGACAATACTCATAAAATGATATGGTCTTGCATATGAAGTTCTATCAAACTCCTCTCTCTAAGGTCCCAGTGTCTGGGCAAATGTGCCACCTCTCAAAAGTGTTGTGTTCAAATATGAATCCTTCAGTAAACTGTGATTACTGATTCCTCTTTTCTTTGGCCAATAAAATATTCAGAATTAAGTTTGTAACCCAGTTCTAGCACTTTTCCATAAACCTATTAAATAATTTATTTTATCTGTTTATGTTCTAATGATACATTACTGTTTCATTTCTCTTAGTTTCCTGAAATCTTTTCTGGAGGAAGTAATATTTTGAATAATTAAATTTACAAATTCACCAATATCTGGTTTTTGTTGTTGTCATTGTTTATATCTATCTATACCTACTTTCATAAAGGATTGAGGATGTCTCTATCAGGTAGAATTAGCAATAAAGTGAAATTCAAATTGCACTTACCTGTTTCATTTTTGTTTTATGGAGATATTACATATGTTTAGGACATATGGATAAATATTAATGAGATAAGTAAAAGAATGAACTGTGGCAAAACAATAAATTGTTTAATGTCTTTGGATATTTTAAGATGTTAATGGGTTTCTTAGGCTAATTAAGAATAAGAAACATCTTTCATGATATTTCTATGGATAGACAGATAGCATTTAGAACTAGATAAGCTATCTTCCAATATCTTGACAGAGTGGAAACCCCCAAACCCTAGTCATGACCCTGAGAGAGATGAGAGGAATCCCAGATTGCTAAAATTAAAGTTATACCAACTCAGAAAAAAATAGGAGCTTCAAATAGTAAATACAATTTTAGGAAAAAAAGCTCTATATATTGCATACCCTAATCTATATATGAGGGTTCAAAGTTGGGTTCTTAATAAGAAACAGGATTATTTTTCTATATACATGCATATGGGAGCCCCAACAGCACAATAGTTAGCATGAAGTACATAGGACTATGACATGAATTCATACATGTACAGCATTTTTCTGAACAAATATTAGTGGGAAAATGCAAAACATGTGGTATTAAAAACCTATGTTTTACAAAGAAAGTCTTCCTGTATATTTTCCTGTGGGGCAAATTGTCATTATTTTTTGTTTTTATCAAAAAGTTAAGGTAGCTTGTTCTGATAATAGTTATTTTTATACAAGTTTTAGGAATATCAGTTGGAACACTTTAAGTAATTCATATAGTGTACTTCCAAATGAAAAAAATCTTTTTCTATAACTTCAAAGAATTTTGAAAGTTTTTCTGATCAATCTTGGTCACATATAATAAGTAAAGGACAGACATTTTGTTTTCAGGTTATAAAAAAAATACAGCCTAAAATGGTTCAATGACAATTATTGAAGTTGGCACAGTGGGTTCCTAATAATGGAATGATCAAAATAGTCTGCATACTGTTTGACCTTGGAGATTTACATTTATTGATTAATATAAGCCATAATTTTATCATAATGAGCCATTTTTTTCTTTGCCACTTTGAATTGTCATCTCCTCTGCTATAAATCTGACTTACTTTGTAATCCCATCTATGGAATAGATAAATTCCTTATTATGGTGATTATATGGAAAGCTAAAATCATGAGTCTGCGAAATTATTCAAAGAAATTAGCAGGGGCTGATTGTCATGCACAGGGTTCTCAAGACCCAGAAACACACCTATCAAAACTAGATTTACAATCTAAAACCATCCATAAATCCCTCATATTGTTAGCTTCCTGGCTTTGTTCACATGCTTCCTGAAGCTTGGTATGGATGTCTGCTATGGGACTTATAATTTGCCACTTACATGAGCATCTCTGTTCTTGGATTATAAACTCCCTGAGAGCAGGAGTAGTGCCCTATCATCTTTTTCCTCCCCCACAGAATCCAGCATAGATTTGTATACAATTGGCTTTTTAAAAGAGTGCAATGCATAAAAACATCATGCATACGGCTCCCAGCGAGATTCTATTTACACTAAGCCTCATTTTCAGTGATTTGTTTAGGTACACAATAGACTGTCTGGCCAAGAACTAGCACTGTCCAGGAGCCATGGAAAGCTTCACACTGCCTTTTCATTCTCTCCTCTCTGCTGCCTGGCACATGTCTTAAGTGCCCTTGCCATTAGCCTATGGCCATCTGTCATGACAGGTTGTGAATGACAGCAGGTCAAGGGAACCAGGCAAGGAGCCAGAACCAGAAACTGGGATACAGATGAAAACACAAGGGTCACAAGGGCAACAGGGTTAGTCACAAGTTATTAAACAAACAACCAAAAAAATCAAGAGAATGCTGACAGCAGACAGCAGAGAATAATAAAAGATCCACAATGAAGAACCAGAAAATCACCAAAAGCTGAGGTTAGCCTAAAGTACAGAGTTATTTTAGCCACTAATGACATACACACAGGTGCAGAGATATGTATGTATACCAATAGCACTGGAAGAAGGACATATCATGCAACTTTGAATAATACTCTCATGATTGAATCTATGATCAAAAGTGCACCCTGAATAAAACTATTTTTAATAAATCTTGTAACATTTTATGAAAAGCAGAGTCTGATAAAAAGTATCAACTTACTGAATTTAAGCATTTAGGTACAATTTTTGCCAACCTGTTTTGGATTTTCTTCTGTTTTATAACACATCAGGAACTTCAACAGTTTTAAAAGGGTACTTGAGAGGACAGATTCTACACATTGCTTTTATCATGCTGACAGAAATAGAGACCAAGACACTTGAACCATCCCCTAGGTCCCTGAAACAACAGTTCCCGGGGATACTAAGGCTCTCTGCAGCCTGGATCCAATCTGTTTTAGCAGGCTTAACTCCCAATATACTGCCCCCACCCCCACTAACTGCCCCTCTCACATGGCAGTAGTAGAGAGGTCCAGGAGTTCCATGAGCTTGGGATAAGCCTGAGTCTTCCCTGAGTCTCCTCACCATTGGTAGAATAGACATGTCCTTGATCCATGCATATTCCTGGCAAGACCTCTTTCCTGTCCTCACCTGTCACACTTGCATCAGCTCCACCACCATCTGCCTTAAACCTATACACTGATCTCACCCGGCCCTGAATCTGTGCACAATTATGTCAGAAGATCCAGCACAGACCCCAGGTCTAGGCTCATAGCCACAGTGTTCACACTGCCTGACCTTTTCCTGCATCTTCTCTATTACATTTGACATTGGATATATTTTTCAATTTATGTGCCTGTCTGCCTTCCTCTACTAGAACACAGCCTTTATGAGGACAGGCATATTAACCTGTTTGGCTTCCTGTAGAATCCTTTTTGCCTAGAACAATGCCTGGGACCTAAAAGGCACATGAAAAATATTTATCTAATGGATTCATGAAAAAAATCTATTTGAACAGTCTGCTGTGCATCCTGGAAACAAGTAAATATTATCCTGCTCCACCACCCTGTTGGAATAACTCCTGATGTTGCAGCTGGGGCCCCCAGGCTCCCATCTGCCTATGCAAATCCTACCTGTCAAGACCCATCCACAGTCCCTCCTCTCTGGAAAGCTTTCTGGGCCCATTCCAACCCGCAGGTATCTTGTCCTCCTCTGAACTGCTTCAGTACTTACTGTCACTTAGCCATTAATCATTGTCCTGCTTGTGCCAGCATTGTACAGTTATGTAGAACTACTGTTTATATCTTCTGTGGTTATTTAGCTTATCACTTTTCATTTGTCTCCCAAACTATATTGTAAAGTGATAAAAACAAGAATGTTCATTTTATCCTTCCTTATTTTCCCTGCAAAGCCTTCCACAGAATAGGGGTCTAGCAGATTATTGTTGAATAAGTGATTGAAATAATTTAGAACAGAGTCTTGATGGAAAAACAAGTACAATTTTCATTTATCTATTCTAAAGGATGAGATTGATGTCCCTTTTTTTTCCTTAACCTTTTGGTAAAAGTGGAATCATAAATATGAAAGTATTTTGGA
>PVLC010027077.1:9934-22293 GCA_004027655.1 Graphiurus murinus
AAGCATGTGCCACAATGCTTGGCTCACAATGTATTGTTTTTTTTTTTTTAAGTACTGGGGATTGAACCTAGAGGCATTCTACCTTCGAGCTACACCCCCAGCCCTATTTTATTTCTTATTTGGAAACAGGGTCTCACTAGGTTGATGAGAGTCTCACTACCTACTGAGGCTGTCCTGGAACCTGTGATCATCCTGTCTCAGCCTCCCAAGTACTGAGATTATAGGCTTCCTTTCTGACTTTTCTTTTTTTTTTTTTTTTTTTGCAGTACTGGGGATTGAACCCAGGGGCATTCTATCTCTGAGTTACACCCTCCAGCCCTATTTTTATTCTTAACATGGAAACAGAGTCTCACTAAGTTGCTGAGAGTCTCACTAAGTAGCTGAGGCTGGCTGCGAACCTGTGATCCTCCTGTCTCAGCCGCCCAAGTACTGGGATGACAAGTGTGCGCCACCACACCGGGCTTCGACTGCCCCTCTGGAGGGCTAACGACCAGGCCTCACACACGAGACCAGCAGAGGGAGAGGGCCGTCAGCCCAGGCGGCCAAGCACTCGTGCCCCCATCCTCCCTGTCCCGCCACTCACAGGCGATCTCCCGTTGCCGCAGGTTCTCAGTCTCCTCCTGGGTTATCGACATCAATTGTTCCATTCTTATTCTAAAAAAAAAAAAAAAAAAAAAAAAAAAAAAGCCGTCCATTCATTTGAAAAACTTAACATTTTCAACAGGGAATCCCATCAGATGAACACTGCTTCCTCCAGGAAGCCCCCTGAGCTGCCGACCTGCGTGTCTGCAGCATCACACACGTCCCGGGGCCCTGTTAACCTTCCGCCTTGTAGCTAGAGCACCTTGGGCACAAAGACAAACCCTTCCTTAGAAAAATAGGCCAAGGATACAAAGAGCCAGGCTTCGATACAAGCGACCAGCAAACATGAGAAGATGCTTAACAGCACTGGCAAAGGCGGTCAGAGCTTTTCACCTGTCCAGTTGGTGAGATTAGAAAACCAGTAGCAAGCCAGGCATGGTGGTGCACACTTGTAATCCCAGCGTTTGGGAGGCTGAGGCCGGAGGATCCGAGTTCGAGGCCAGCCTCAGCTACCTAGTGAGGCACTCCACAACTTAGTGAGACCCCGTTTCAAAATAAAGAATAAAAAATAGGGCTGGGGGTATAGCTCGGAGGTAGACTGCCCCTGAGTTCAATCCCTAGTACTGCAAAAAGAAAGAAAGAAAGAAAGAAAACCAGTAGCTGTTGCTGCTGGCAACAATGGTGAGAAGCGTGCTGCCGAGAGTGCAACACTGGCAGTGTGGTTTTGGGAAGGCACACCGGCACCTACCTAAGTGTCCTTTGTAAATTTCCCTCAAAAATTAGCCACATAACTCTGCACACCTGTAATCCCAGTACTTGGGAAGCTGAGACAGGAGGCTAACAGGTTCGAGGCCAGTCTCAATAGTGAGGCCCTTAGCAACTTAGCTACACCCTGTTTCAAAAATAAATAAATAGGGATGGGGACGTGGTTTGGAGGTAGAATGCCCCTGGATTTAATCCCTAGTACTACACATACACACATGCAAAAACTAGCCACAGAACAGCCAGGCATGGTGGCACATGCCTGTAATTCCAGCTACTTGGGAGGCTGAGACAGGAGGATCTCAGGTTCATAGACAGCCTCAGCAAGTAGTGACACTCATCAATCTAGCAAGACCCTATTTCAAAATAAAAACAAAAAATAGGGCTAGGGGTTTAGCTCAGAGGTAGAATGTCTCTGGGTTCAATCCCCAGTAAAAAACACACACACAGCCGGGTGTGGTGGTGCACACTTGTAATCCCAGCATTCGGGAGGCTGAGACCGGAGGATCCGGGTTTGAGGCCAGCCTCAGCTACCTAGTGAGGCACTCCGCAACTTAGTGAGACTCGGTTTCAAAATAAAGAATAAAAAATAGGGCTGGGGGTGTAGCTCGGAGGTAGAATGCCCCTGAGTTCAATCCCCAGTACCGCAAACACACACACACACACACACACACACACACACACACACACACACAATTAGCCACATAAGGCTGGGCATGGTATTGTACACCTATAATCCCAGCTACTCAGGAGGCTGAGGCAAGAGAATCCCCAGTTCAAAGTCATCCTAGATAATTTGGTGAGACCATGTCTCAAAATAAAATAAAAGGGCTTGGGCTGTAACTCAGTAGTAGAGAGCTTGCCTAGCACGTGCGAGGCCCTAGATTCCATCCCCAGAACCACAAAACAGAAACAACAGCCATGTAAGTACACAGGGTACACGGAGTCTGTTCATCATCAGATTGTTTGTAATTATGAAAAGCCAGAAGCAACTTACAGGTCCATGAACAGAAGGCTAAGTAAGTATATCATGATATAATCACATACTGAAATATTCTCCAGCAATTACAAATAGCATTTTTGACATGGAAATGCACCCAGGACACACGAAGTGAAGTTTTTTTTTTTTTTTGCGGTACTAGGGATTGAATTCTGGGGCATTCTACCTCCAAGCTATACCACCAGCTCTATTTTTTATTCTTTATTTTGAAACTGGGTCTCACTAAGTTGCAGAGTGCCTCACTAGGTAGCTGAGGCTGGCTGCGAACCTGGATCCTCCGGTCTCAGCCTCCTGAATGCTGGGATTACAAGCGTGCGCCACCACGCCCGGCTCGAAGTGAAGTTTTAAAAACGTAATGATGCAAGCCGGGCGTGGTGGCGCACGCTTGTAATCCCAGCATTTGGGAGGCTGAGACAGGAGGATCTGGGTTCGCGGCCAGCCTCAGCTACCTAGTGAGGCCCTCCACAACTTAGTGAGACCCGGTTTCAAAATAAAGAATAAAAAATAGGGCTGGGGGTATAGCTCGAAGGTAGAATGCCCCTGAGTTCAATCCCCAGTACCACACAAAAAAACAACAACAAAAAAAAAAGGGAATGATGCATATGTTTGTCCACACTGGGTGTGAGTGTGCTCTTTTGCATGCCCAACTGGCAAGAGTGGCGTAGAAGGATCAATATCCTCTCCTGTCCCTGTGGGTGAGACTTAGCTGCAACAGGAGGATTGCATGGGGTGTGAGCAGCTCTCTCTGCGGCCCAGGCTGGCCTTGAACTTGCAACTCTCCTGCTTCAGCCTCCCTAGTAGCTGAGACTAGAATAATCTCTAGGGAGGTGAATCCCCTTATGGCTTTATGGAAACTTTTTGGCATAATCTCCTGGTGAATCACAAGACATTCTCTCCTCAAAGACACTTACACACTTACCTTTCATTTTCCAGTGACTTCAAAATCTCGGAACTTTTCTTTTGCCTGTGGAGAAGACCAGAGAAGGTTCGGTGGTCACCAGGCCTGTTTTCTACAGAGCTGCCCTGCCTCACGGTGCTGGCTGTGTGAGGGGCGAGTGACTGACTGGGGCATCATAGCCTGTCACCTAGGAGCGCTGTTCTCAGCTCCAGATTTCCTCAGCTGTCAAGTGGGGATAAAAACAAACACTTCTTGGGCTGTTTTCAACGAGTAAATGAGAAAATATACACACAGTGCTTCGTACATAAGAAGCCCCCAACGAATGGTCACTTTCCTGGACTTGCTCAGGCACTCTGTAACTGACAGATTAGGAACGAGTGAACCAGGGGACAGAAATACGGATGCCTGGAGGCAGCAGGGGGTGGAGCGAAAGCCTGTTTCTAGAATCTTCCTGCAATGGACCTCCAACCAGAAATTCTCAAACCCCATCAAGATCTGCTGTGAGCCGGGCGTCGTGGTGCATGCGCATGCCTGTAATCCTGGTACTTGGGAGGCTGAGACAGGAGGATTGCAAGTTTAAGGACAGCCCCAGCAACCTAGCAAGACTCTCGGCAACCTACTGAGACCCTGTTTACAAAAAAAAAAATCAAAAAGGGCAGTTGCTTGGAGGTCAAATGCCCTGGGTTTAATCCCATGCGCACACATACACCCTGCTCTTAGTAACGCCTACCTAGGACAGAATGGGTTATGCCAAGTGTCACTCCAGGATGAAGAGATGACTTCTGGCAACAGGCTCCTTGGAACTCAAAATATTGGAACAGGAAGTCATCTGAACTATTTTGTTAAACACACTTTTTTTTTTCTTTTTAGTACTGGGGATTGATCCCAGGGGCTTTCTACCTCCGAGCTCCACTCCCAGCCCTATTTTTTATTTTGAAACAGGGTTTCCTTCAGTTGTGGAGGGCCTCACTAAGTAACTGAGGCTGGCCACGAGTCCTCCAGTCTCAGCCTCCCAAGTACTGGGATTACAAGCATGCGCCACCACTCCCAGCAAACACAGTCATTTTTACTGGGGGGAGGAAAGTGGGGGAGGGGACACTTGCTGGAGACCCCAAGTTCAGTCAGTACAAGTCCCTCGACAAGAACCCAGACCTGTGATGCCGGGCCAGGTTCTCGTCTCTGCAAGCTGGTGCAGAATGAACTGCACTGGATCTAGGGGAGAGCAGACCTTGAGGAGTGGCCTCCGTCCCCAGGCCCAGAGGTCATCCACCCCTCCAGCAGGACCTGACCTCTGGTTGTCCTGCAGGAGCTTCTGGATCCGGCTCGCGATGCTCTGCTCCGTCTGCTTCAGCTGCTCCTGCAGCCGCTGCCGCTCTGCATCCAGGTAGCGCTGGCGCTCGCTCAGGCCCTGTTCCAGCCGGGACTGCTCCTGCGGCATGGAGGTGGGGTCCTGAGCTGGCTGGGACCCCCGGATGCCGTGCGTGCACCCCTTGTGGGAAGCTCTTACTGCAGTTAGGAGACTGCGCTTCCTGCCCCCCTTGCCGGTCCTCTTGCGTGACTCGGGCTGGTCCCTTCCTGCTCGGCCTCAGAGTGCCCACCTGGGCTGGAGGAGGCTGGCCTGGGTGACTGGCCAGGGCCCTCTCTCCTGGTTCAGGGGCTGGCCCGAGAGCTTCATCCCCTGCCTTCCCACCTTGGAGGGGCATGGGCCTGTGTCTGAAGGCCACTGGCCGGGGTACAGGCCGGCCAGTGCCCAGCTGCGCACAAACCTCCTTGACAGTCTGGAGGATCTCGTCTTTCTGACAGCTACTCTGCTGAAGCAGCTGGGCCTGCTCTCGCTGCCCGAGGTCCAGGCGCCGCTCAAACTCCAGCTTCTCCAGCATCTTCTGCTCCTGCAGGGACCAAGACCCTGGTGACCACCAGCCCCGACCTGTGGGCGCCAGCGCACGGGGCAGAGGGATCCAGCCCGCAACGTCAAGTAGCATAGGCTGCAGGTCAGGGTTGAGCTACCCCGCTGTCCACCAGAGGCTGGAGGCTTAGAGCCCAGGGTTGGCCTCCGTCTCTCTGAACCTGTCTCCTCGTCTATCAAGTGGGTACTCTGCCGCCTGACTGGGGTGGCACGAGGAAGCCCCCAGGAGATGCGTGTAAGAGGACAGCACACCTTTAATTTGAACTTAGAGCCAGGAAAAGTTGTTTCCTCAAATATCTTAGGAGTTGAGCCGGGCGTGGTGGCGCACGCTTGTAATCCCAGCATTCGGGAGGCTGAGACTGGAGGATCTGGGTTCAGCTACCTAGTGAGGCACTGCAACTTAGTGAGACCCAGTTTCAAAATAAAGAATAAAAAATAGGTCTGGGGGTATAGCTCGGAGGTAGGATGCCCCTGCATTCAATCCCCAGTACCGCAAAAAAAAAAAAAAATCTTAGGAGTTGAGATCTTTAGTGGGAAGAATAGAGACAGGAGAAAAGATATTTCCTTACCTTCCGCTTCTCATAGTCGGAGAATCTATTCTGGGAGGAGAAAAGACAATGGTCAGGAGAAGAGGACCGTTAAGGTTGTCACCAGCAATGCACCAGGACCCTCGGGGGTCTCACACAGCCCCTGGCCCAGCCTAGACCGCTGCATTGGAAGGGAGCGGGGCGGTTTCGAGGGACCCCAGGCTGCAAACCTCCCCGTGCTTGGCACCGCAGGAAGGACAGTCCTGTGAGGCAGCACTGAGCAGGCTTGGTGCTAGGGAAAGAAGACCACGAAATGGGATGTTTGCTTCCCTTGGGTGTCTCTGTGTAACGCACCTGCAGGACCCACCTGGCCCACAGATCAGGAAAGGGTGGCATCAGAAACTAGAAATCAATCAAAGAATCACTGGAAGCTCGGAAGCCAAAACCACAGGCAGCCAGGCTCTCCTTCAGCCCTGCGACACTGCGCCCCACCCACAGCCCTTGGAGGTCCCTGGATCGCAGCCTCGGCTGTGGGAGCAGAAGGCTGGGAAGGGGCAGTCTCTATCTGCTTCCACCAGCAGGTGCCCCGGATGCAGCGGAAGCCCGTGCTGAGCGTCCTGCAGTGCCCGTGGCCAGGGACCCAAAAGGGCCCGCCTGTCACTTATGCTGACCTGAGCGCCCACCTGCCTCCTTCGCTAGACCTAGGGCACGGGGAGGGGGTGTCCTGGATAGTAAGTGGCAGGAGACCAGGACGTATGTGTTTTTTTTGTTTGTTTGTTTTTTTGTGGTACTGGGGATTGAACTCGGGGGTGTTCTACCTCCGAGATATACCCCCAGCCCTATTTTTTATTCTTTATTTTGAAACTGGGTCTCACTAAGTTGTGGAGTGCCTCACTAGGTAGCTGAGGCTGGCCGCGAACCCGGATCCTCTGGTCTCAGCCTCCCAAATGCTGGGATTACAAGCGTGGGCCACCACACCCGGCTAGGACACGATGTTTAACCTGAGAACTGATAGGTAAGATTGGCGAGTGGGAGCCGGACGTGGTGGCCCACGCTTGTAATCCCAGTACTTGGGAGGCTGAGACCAGAGGATCTGGGTTTGTGGCCAGCCTCAGCTACTTAGTGAGGCCCTGTTTCCAAATAAAGAATAAAAAATAGGATTGGGGGTGTAGCTAGGAGGTAGATGCCCCTGAATTCAATCCCCAGTACCGCAAAAAATAAAGAAAGAAAAAATAAAAAATAGGACTGGAGGTATTGCTCGGAAGTGGAATGCCCCTGGGTTCAATCTCCACTACTGAAAAAAAAAAAAAAAAAAAAGATTGGCGAGTGAGGAGAATTCCAGACAGGGAACTACTCGTTCGAAGGCCTGATGGGGAAAGGTGTGGTCTGTTCAGAGAGCAGAGGGAAGCCCGGGACAGCCGGTGTCTGCTGAGCTAGTGCCCGAGGCTGCCACCGCAGGCCTGGTAAGAGAAGCTAAGGCTGTTGGTCTGAACGTAGGTAAGTTCTGGTATGATGGAGGAATCCGAGGGCTGCAGCTTGGAACACCTCATGCCGGCAGCCCCCAACACACATGCACACACCTGAACACACGCACATGTATGTGCACACACACACACACACGCACACCAGCAGGCTGTCTTGCCTACCTGCCACTCGACCTCCTCCCTGGAAAATCTGTCCGAGGGCCCGTCGGGGTTGTCCCGGGAGTTCTCGGCTCCATCTTGCTCCAGAACTGGCAGCAGGTACTGAGAGGGGGGGTAGTATTCCAGCCCCAACTCTGCGAGAGAGGGACACAGCTGGCCAGGAGGAACCCGGGGCCGCCGGCTCCAGCCTCCCCGTGCTCCTCCTCCAGCAGCCTTCCCTGCCGGGCCCAGTCCACGTTAGGTACTTGCTCTCCCTAGATGGGGACCCTGCCCTGCTCAGTAGTCCTAGCCCCTGGGGCGTGAATGAATGGGCAAGTCATCGGTCTCTTTCCACCCAAGGAGAATGAGATGGTAGAAAAACCCTAGCCGGGCGTGGTGGCACATGCTTGTAATCCCAGCATTTGGGAGGCTGAGACCAGAGGATCCGGGTTCATGGCCAGCCTCAGCTACTTAGTGAGGTACTCTGCAACTTAGCCCATTTTTATTTATTTATTTATTTATTTATTTATTTATTTATTTATTTATTTATTTATTTATTTATTTATTTATTTATTTATTTTTGTGTGTGTGGTACTGGGGATTGAACTCAGGGGCATTCTACCTCCGAGCTATACCCCCAGCCCTATTTTTTAAATTCTTTATTTGCAAACAGGGTCTCACTAAGTTGCAGAGGGCCTCACTAAGTAGCTGAGGCTGGCTGCGAACCCAGATCCTCCGGTCTCAGCCTCCCAAATGCTGGGATTACAAGCGTGCGCCACCATGCCCGGCCAAAAATAATTAAAAATAGGGCTGGGAGTGGAGCTCAGAGGTAGAATGCCCTTGAATTCAATCTCCAGTAACAAAGAAAAAAGAAAAAGCCTTAGAGAGTCGGGTGTGGGGACACATGCTTGTAATCCCAGTACTTGGGAAGCTGAGATAGGAGGATCGCAGGTTTGTGGCCAGTCTCAGCTATTTATTTATTCATCTATTTTTATTTTTAAATTTTTTTGTGTGGTACTGGGGATGGAATCTAGAGGCATTCTACCTTTGAGTTACACCTCCAGCCTGATTTTATTTTTTATTTGGAAACAGGGTCTCTAGGTTGATGAGTCTCACTACTTATTGAGGCTGTCCTCAAACCTGTGATCCTCCTGTCTCAGCCTCCCAAGTGCAGGGATTACAGGTATGTGCCACCACGCTTGGCTTCAGCCTCAGGTATTTTTTTTTTTTTTTTTGCGGTACTGGGGATTGAACTCAGGGGCATTCTACCTCCGAGCTACATCCCCAGCCCTATTTTTTATTCTTTATTTTGAAACCAAGTCTCACTAAGTTGCGGAGTGCCTCACTAGGTAGCTGAGGCTGGCCGCGAACCCGGATCCTCCGGTCTCAGCCTCCCGAATGCTGGGATTACAAGCGTGCGCCACCACGCCCGGCTCAGCCTCAGGTATTTAAATGCAGCCCTCTGCAACTTAATGAGATCCTGTTTCAAAATAAAGAATAAAAAATAGGGCTAGGGGTATTGTTCAGAGGTAGAATGCCCCTGGGTTTAATCCCTAGTACCACAAAAAAAGAGAGAAAGAAAGAAAGAAAGAAAGAAAGAAAGAAAGAAAGAAAGAGACTGAGAGTAGCAAGAAACCCTGTCCAGCATCCAGCTTCACTAATGACCTCCTGCTGTGGGAGACCTTGGGCCTGGATATTTTCCTTCTGTGTAATTTGAAAAGGTTCATACCCTATACTTATTTTCTATTGCATTGCTTGCTTTTTTTTCCTTTTCCTTTTTCTTCTTTTTTTTCCTGATTTGTAGGTACTCTTCACATATTACAGCTAATAACCTTGAGTCAATAACATATACTGCCCCAACCTAACCCCGCCACGCTGTTTACTCTCCTAAGCCCAGTCAGTGACTACATTTCCCCGTGTGACCGTTCCTTGGGCCTGTTGCTCTCACCAGACCGAGCTCTGAGCAGGCAGGGACTGTGGTCACCTGGTCCTTGCTGCCCCCAGCCTGGGTTGACAGAGGAGGCCCCCCGGAGGTGGGTGGCCTGTGCTTACCTTTGCAGAGGAACTGCTGAATGGCCGCGGTGCCCGCGCCGCACACCTCCTGCGGTGGGTAGACCATGGACGAGGCGTCGAGGCTCAGCGTCTGCAGACACAGGGCCTCTTTACTGTGTGGGTCACGTCACTGCTCGACCCGGGAGGAGCCGCCTCATTTGTTACTAATCTGTGGGCTCACTCCTCCTTTGCCCAGCGTGTCTGGGGAGCAGAGGATGTGCGCCGTCTTGCTACTGCCGGGTCCCGGCACCTAGCACGGTGGCTGGCACACAGCGGGCGCTCACTGTCTTCGGACAAATACATGAGTGGCAGAAGCAAAGGGAGTTCGAGAGCAGCAGCGCTGAGAGCACCCCAACTTTGTTCAAAAGCATGCGCCTACGCTCTCACAACAGTATAGCAGAGGAAAAATTGGGAGGAATATATCTCAAACTCAAAGTGGTTTCCTCTGAAGGTGAGATTACAGGACACTATCTATATGAAACATTTTTAATATTGGAAGAAAATCTGTGGTCTTGGGGTACAGGGGTGTTCTACCACTGAGTTACATACCCAGCCCCTTTTCATTTTTTGTTTTGAGCACTGGCTTTGAACCTGTGATCTACCTGTCTCAGCCTCCTAAATCCTGGAATTATAGGCATGTGCCACCGTGCCCAGCCTAATATTTGATTTTTTTTTTTTTTTTTGTGGTACTGGGGATTGAGCCCAGGGATTCTACCTCTAAGCTACTGTCTCAGCCCTCTTTTAGTTTTTATTTTGAAATAGGGTCTCACTAAGTTGCTAAGGGCCTTGATAAATTGCTGAGGCTGGCTTTGAACCAGTGATCCTCCTGTTTCAGTCTCCCAAGTACTGGGATTACAGGGCACCACACCCAGTACTTATTTATTTATTTTTGCGGTATTGGGGATTGAACCCAGGGGCATTCAACCTCCGAGCTATATATATATATACAGCCCCGTTTTTTATTCTTTACTTTGAAATAGGGCCTCACTAAGTTGCGGAAGGCCTCACTAAGTAGCTGAGGCTGGCCAAAAACCTGTGATCCTCTTGTCCCAGCCTCCCAAGTACTGAGATTACAAGTGTGCACCACCATGCCTGGCTTTATTTATTTATTTATTTATTTATTTATTTATTTATTTATTGTGGTACTGGGGATTGGACCCAGAGGCATTCTACCTTCAAGCTACACCCCCAGCCCGATTTTATTTCTTATATGGAAACAGGGTCTCACTAGGTTGATGAGTCTCACTACTTGCTGAGGCTGTCCTTGAACCTACAACCCTCCTGTCTCAGCCTCCCAAGTACTGGGATTACAGGTATGTGCCACCACGCCCGACTCTATATTTAGTTTTGAAACAGGGTCTTGTTAGGTTGCTCAGGGTCTTTCTAAGTTGTGGATGCGGTCCTTGGACCTCCTCCTGTCTCAGCCTTCCAAGTACCAGAATCACAAGTGTGTGCCACCATGTCCAGCTTGAAATTTTAAGAATATGTAGCATGACCTTTTTCTTTTCTTTTTTCTCCAGTACTGGAGATTGAACCCAAGGGTCCTCTACTACTGAGCTATATCCCCAGCCTTCTTTTATTTTGAAACAAGGTCTTGTTAAATTGCTTAGGCTGACCTCGAATTTTCAGTCCTCCTGCCTCGGCTTCCTAGGATCGCAGGCGTGTGCCACCCTACCTGGCCGGCATGCTTTCTTTCTCTCTGTTCCTTCCTTCCTTCATCTCTCTTTTTCTTTCTTCCTTTCGTACTGGGGGTTGAATCCAGGGGCATTCTACCTCTAAGCAATAACATGCAACCCTTTTTAATTTTTGTTTTGGAATAGGGTCTCACTAAGTTGCTGAAAGTCTCACTAGGTTTCTGAGGCTTGGCTCAAACCTGTGATCCTCCTGTCTCATAACCCCAAGTACTGGGATTACAGGTGTGCGCACCATGCTCGGTCCAACATGACTTTTTTTTTTTTTTTTTTTTTTAATGGTACTACGGATTGAATACAGGAGCATTAACCTCTGAGCTATACTCTAGCCCTATTTCTTTTTTTTTTTTTTTTGCGGTACTGGGGATTGAACTCAGGGGCATTCTACCTCCGAGCTACACCCCCAGTCCTATTTTTTATTCTTTCTTTTGAAACCGAGTCTCACTAAGTTGCGGAGGGCCTCACTAGGTAGCTGAGGCTGGCCGTGAACCTGGATCCTCCGGTCTCAGCCTCCCGAATGCTGGGATTATAAGCATGCACCACCACGCCCAGAAAGTAGAAAAAGACCAACATTTATCGGAGCCCATGCACACATGCTGACGTGTGTCTGAAGCCACAGGCAGGGAGCTTGGTGCACACCTCCCAAGCTGCGCCCACCCTGGTCATCAGGCCGTGTGGCCCGCCAACCTCTGCTGTCCCCCAGGCCTTCCGATCCCTCTGAGGGCGGGAAGGAGTTACCTGAACCCCTCGAACTGAAATCCTCTCTACCTGGGACAGACAGCCAAGGCTTGGGGGTCAGGGGAGTCCTGGAAAGCTCTGGAAACACAAGCTGCTGGGTGGGAAGGCGGTTCAGGCCCCAGCCGGGACAGCCCTCACACAGTAGGTGTTTAGTGAATACACACTGTAGGTCCAGTGGAGATCGTTCCAGGGTAGAGGAGCCGACTGCCAAGGATCTGGGGGGCACTAGTCACATTTCTTTTTTTTTTTTTGCGGTACTGGGGATTGAACTCAGGGGCATCCTACCTCTGAGCTATACCCCCAGCCCTATTTTTTATTCTTTTTTTTGAAACAGGGTCTCACTAAGTTGCAGAGTGCCTCACTAGGTAGCTGAGGCTGGCTGCGAACCCGGATCCTCCCGTCTCAGCCTCCCAAATGCTGGGATTACAGTGTGCACCACCATGCCCGGCTCACTAGTCACGTTTCAAATGCTCAGTAGCTACAGGTGGCCAGAGGCTCCCTCTTCCCAGCACAGGTGACAGAACGTTTCCACCATCAGCAGGAAACGCAGCTGAGAACATGGCCGCTCTAAAGACACTCAG